>CAWWDR010000769.1:0-20451 GCA_963942565.1 Maea johnstoni | reverse complement strand
TAAGAAAGTAGGTCACGATGGTCAGACATGTTGACACAATGGTCAGACATGGTGACCTACTTTCCTAAGTAAAATTCCCACCAAAATCGCATCCTGTAAGGTATTCTCTTGCAGGAACTCCAAATTTGCTTTTCAGTTGCCCTAGCTTAGTATATTTCGCAGACATGTATGGTATTTATAAATAAAATGAACCTTTATTGATCAAGAAAACCTCATTTGAGGTAAAACACTGTAAAATTGAAACTGTACTTGTATTAAGGTCAGCTCAAGCAGGTAAGTTAAAGAAAACTTATATTTGAAACACCAAGACCTCAGGGATTGGATAACTATTGTTAGAAAGGGTACAGGAGTGCTAAACTAGGAGTTGTCTTATTTTGAGTGTGTCACCAGCATCACAGCCTTAAGCAGCAACTTTCTTAGCGTGGTCGTTAGGCTGAGTTAGATAAAATGCCACAACCAAGTGCTTTACATACTAGGTGTTAGAGTAGGTTTGATGTCTCTCTTGAACTATAGGTGGCAGCACAGTTTTCAGGGGTTGCAGTTCGGGATATCAAGCTCAAGTAGGCCCCCAAAGAGGATTAATACAGATTACAGAACTAAATCTGGATTGAAATCAACTCAGGGTAGATCAGTGAGCCTACTCAGAGAGCCAGTTATCACAGACTTGTAGCAAGTCTACCACTTCTGTAACCCTTGAGATGCTGAGTCTACTCTTTTGCCCAAGGTACGGTACCACAAAAATATTTCACTAAATACCTAAACCCTGTCATGTTGGTATTCATTTGAAAGCTCTTGCTGAGAACTATCAAATGAGAACCAATGTGCCAGGGTTCTATCCATTTCTCAACTTCATTTCAAATGAGTTTGGTTTTGTCAAAATCAGCCACCAGCAGCACAAGGCTTAAACATGATGCTTTTCTAGGACTGCACCCCCTGATTCATCAAGCTCTGGGAAGGTCAGTGGCGCCCCCTATCTTGCCGATTACTCTTCCTGTGAGGTGTATTTACCTAATGTCTTGAAAATCTCTAGCAATCAGCGTTCTATTCTCTCGAGCCTCTCCCTAGCGAGCAGCTGATTCAATTGAGGGAGCTAATTCATTCTGAAGGCCCGGGAATCCTAATCAGCAGTCGCCCGCTTACAAGAGGGATGGCTCACCCAAAATGACGACTAATCAGAAATAGCCGACTCACAAGGAGAGGGGGTTGTGGGGTCCACCAGCAGAAAAACAGTGCCAGCTCTGAACTTCTGATCAGAGACAGCTAGCTAACAAGAGGGGGGGGGGGGGTGTAGTGGGGAACAGCAACATGGGAAAATGTAGAGCAGAAAGCAGTGTCGGATCTAAAGCCTTTAAGAGTTAGCCAGCTCACAAGGAGAGAAGAGATGGGGGGGGGGGGGGGGGGGGGGTATTGTCTGAACTTCTGATCAGAGACAGCCAGCTAACTAGACTTGGTTCCTAGTCCCTAAAAAGTTGGCATTCCCCTCTGTGCTGACCAAGCAGTGTGGTGTAGTACCAGGTATGGTAGATAGATGGCACCACCTGATCCTCTGATCTCTAGAGGTTTTAGGTGTCATACTCAAACTGGATCCTCTATTCCCCTGGTGAGATAGGTTGAGATAAATTGACCACTGTGGCACCTGGACTATTTGGAGCTTGGTAACAGAAAAAAACACAGAAAAATACACATGACAGCCTAGAAATCTAGTCTACCAGCTAACAAGAAAGGAGAGGCATAGTGGGGTCCACCAAAATGGGGAAATGGTAGAGCAGAAAACAGTGTTGGATATAAAGCTTATCCTGGACTTCTATTCAGAAATAGCATATTCACAAGGAGAAGGGGGGGGGGGGGAAGGTTTGCGCTCCATCAAAATAGGAAACCAGGGGTTCCTTCCCAGCCATAAATGTGATGTTTCACATATTAAAGTGCCCATGAGGAAGTGCGGATTGGGGGAAGCCCATTATACATCGTAAGCACTTTAGATTCAAAGCTGCTTGACAAAACAGAGTAAATTAGGCAGAAATTCACTCACAAGCTTAGCATTACCCATCTGATGCCTTTCCCCTTGAACTGCTACTCAGAATAACATCCATTCAAGCTGAGCACTCAGAATGATACTTCTTAAGTAAGCCTTATGTAAGCTTAAGCCAGCCAGTGGTCTGACACACACACCACACATATGTATATGTATGTATATATATATATATATAAGTATATATAAGTATATATATATATATATATATATATATATATATATATATATGGGCTCGATCAAGCTGTTACGGAATCACACTTTTGCTGTTCAAGCTTAGATATCTTTTTAATGGAAAAAGTTAGGAAATCATGCTTTATATGGTTGTGTAGGGCTTTGAAAGTTCTTTTAAATGGACCAAGTTCCAACTTCCCAAGAAAATGATTTTTGGGTAAAAAAGTGAAAAAACATGCCTGTTACGGAATCACTCAAAATTACCATCTGTTTTCTACCACTTTAATCAAATACCACTTTCATGCTGTTCCTGCCACTTTTTTCCAAAAGTTTCTTTATCATGTGGTAGGTAAATATGTTTTGCACAGATTCCACCACAAAGTTAGGAGTTGAATAAGTTAAAGTGAACTTTATTCAAGAAACTTTGACAGATGGTCTTGTTACGGAATCACATTTACCATTTGTTACGGAATCACATTTTCTGTAAGAATCAATATCTTTCATTAAAAGAGTGCACTATGGTGAAATTTTCTGCTCTAATAAAAAGTTAAGTTAGTGTACTGATATAAAGACATAACTTTTTACTGAAGGGAGCTCTTAATTAGGAATTACATGGCAGCAGAGAGTGGGTTTTATATGTCTCTGATGGTAGGTAACAGATGACAATGTCTTATGTTAGTGGGACCATTTCCCCATTTTGTTAGACAATTAACTTATATAAGCTGTAATTGATTTAACATTGAAGCTTCTTATAAATAGATCATTAATCTGAAAAGTCTTTGAAAAACATGATGTTACATTCTGTATTCTCAGAGGTAGATTTCACTCACTACCTGGTCAGTTTTATATCACTTCCTGCACCCATCAAGGATGTTGGTATACCCCAGACAATGTGGAGTCTGTTTTTCCTCCACTGTCCCCTCTCATTAACACCCCTTATTGTTTAGTCTGGGGAAGGAGGATATGATTCGGGGGAAATTGCATCTACCCTGATTAACTGAATGGGTGGCTTCAGGATTAGGGATGTATAGGTGAATGGAGACATTGCATTTGCAGACAGGATGGAGGTGTCAGTCAAGGTACACATCTGTACACTTAATAACAATTGATATCAAACTAGCTGAGTTATGAATGGATTATGAACATTAATAGTTAATGCCCTATTTGCTAAATACTTATAAAATAACTATGTAATGATTCTTTTTAAACATGCATTTGTGATCTTATTAACTGTTGGATATTTTTCTAGAGTAGATCATACATGTCTATTGGGCAAATGGAGAATCCCTGGAAATTTGTTTTTAAAATCATTTAGACAGCTGATCTATGACTGGCTTTGTATAAAACAGTATCATATGAGTCTTCCATATGACTACATTGTATCTTTGAGTGATGTAACAAAATTTTGTTCTCTGAGAAATATTTATGTACTGAATCCTTCCCCTTCTACACTTGTGACAAAGGTTTCCTGTCCACAACAGTGTGTAAGTTCCATCAGAAACACTGAATAAATTCCTCTAAAATTTAATGCGGGTGGTCAAATTTTGAAATATATATGCATAAATAGAGACTTCGGGAGCTGGGCTACATTGACCATATGCTAAACTTCAATTTTCTTCACTTGAAGGAGAATCTCTGTTTCTGTGAAGGTATCTAAAATCTCTGTCGAAATGCTTTCCTGTCCACCACAGATATAAATTCTCTATAATCTACTATTTTATAAAAGTCTGGAACAAATAGGGTTCAAGAATGATACTACTATAGGATAAGACAGCCAAATGAGTGAGCAAGTTTTCCTGAATTTGAGGGAAAATATTGAATTCAATATTCTAAAATTCTGTACGCAACAGTTTGAATAGGTTGATATGGCCCATTATAACCATGAACATGCATGTACTTATTGAAATAAATGCCTTATTAAAAGTCACTGAATTTAAACTAGAGTGAAAACAATTCATTTATATGTTTGAAAATGTCTTTTTAAAGGGCTACTCACAAAATGATGTGGGTGTCCTGATGGGTGATTTTTGAGGGAGTGGGTGTCCAAATGAGGCTGAGATGCCCTGCTGGCCAGCTTAATTATACTCTACTTTAAAACTGTGTGAATGTTTTAAAAAAGGCAGTTTGGTGCTATGACACATTTTGAATAATTGTACTTTTCTCAAAATCATATGTGAGTTACTTGTATATAAAGAACCTCATCTGATTTCCATGTACAGCTTAGTCCTTATCCTAAGCGTTTTGATGCCACATTGAAACTACTACTCGATAATGAACATATACTTTTTTTTTCAAAATACTGTGCACAATGTCTCATTCTAAATATGGAAACTATCAGTTAATACTAAACTTAAAGTGAAGATAACTAACTAGTCCATTTAAAGAATGTTCAAGATATCTATAGGCTTGAACCAGTCAATTTATCAAATATGTGATTCCGTAACGTTACGGAATCACCAACTTTAGCCCCCACAAAAACACTGTTTGAAAAATTATTTTTCAAAAGTGTACCCCTTATAGTTCAATTAGTGTTAAAATGCTTTTTTCTATGAAGTTTCATGGTAATGACCCATTCTGAACATTTTCAAAAATTAAAAAAATGCTATTTTTCTGTTACGGAATCACATGTTACGGAATCACAGATCACCCTATTTTAAAATTCATCAAAAACACCCCAAAACATAATATTCAATCCTATATCTGTTGGCACAGTCTTCCCAGGTATAATTGTATCATCTAAAGCAATATTGAATATCACAAGATGGTTTTGCAAGAAAATATGGTGGTTTTAACATTTTGTGAAATGTTACTGTCAGAAAGGCGTTGAACAAACAAACAAACACCCTGCAGTAAAATGTTCATAACTTTTTCATAAATGGGAATGCAGTAAATCTGACTAAAGATCCAGAAACTTCAGAGTTCAAGCTTTCCAAATATATAAGATACATATTGCTACTATAAAATTTATTTTTTGTCTTAGATGCTAACTTCAACTTGATCGAGCCCATATATATATATATATATATAGATAGATAGATAGATAGATAGATAGATAGATAGATAGATAGATAGATAGATAGATATAGATAGATAGATAGATAGATATTTATATGAAAATTCAATCCACTTGTATTTCACATATTTTCACATAATATCTTACTCAAATGTATATTTAGGTATTTCTGATTCTTTAATCATGGTGATACAAAGATTATAAAGAATTATAGAAACTCATACTGCCCTGTTGAAAAATAAGTTCAAATACTTTGGCACTGCAGACCTGCCAGTTCCACCTCCGAAGATATGCACACACACATATGTCAGAGCCAGTTGAGTAGTTGGGGTGAGAAAGGGTTAAGCCACTTTTGGCAGGCCAGGGCCGGGTTTTTATTTCAAGGCCTTGAGGCAAGCGTATGACTCCTGGCATGTAAATATCTCTTCCACTAATGTTGCCATCTCCATTTAACGCATGGCTGCGGCCACTCGCTGCAGCATGGGTAGATGCTGCTGCTGCTGCTGCTGCCGGGGTCCTGTGGATCTCTTCCTGCCTGGCTTCTGAGGCTCCGGTGGCAACCCTGCCTTCTCGCCATACCACTGATCACAACCTGTGATTCCTTGTGACAAGCTTCTTGTTACCCTGACCTGACCCACTTCTTAACATACAGGGCTCGAAATCAGGGGTGCCACGAGCACAGCATTCTCAATCAGGGCTCGAAATTACAGGGGTGCCGGGGGAACCCAAAATTCTCCTGTCATGCCTTCAAAACAACTTGATAGTTCACGGCTCGAAATTAAGGGATGCTGGGAGCCCAAAATTCTCCAGCGGTCAACTGGGCCATCTTATACAGGGCTCGAAATTAGGGGGTGCCGGAAGCCCAAAATTCTCCTGTCATGTCTTCAAAGCAATGTAATAGTTCAGGGCTAGAAATTAGGGGGTGTTAAGAGCTAGGAATTCTCCTGCGGCTCCCTCAAATTTCTGCAGGGAGTCTAAAGATAAAACTAGTTTCTATCATGGCCAATAGATAACATCTAAGTATGTGTGTCCCTGTTTCTATATTTACACAACATCTTTAGGTAGCTTTTGAATATGCCATTGGGCTCCCTAGAAAAAAAATTTTGAGCCCTGTCAACCCTTGACACATTTACTAGCGGAACATCCCCATGCTTTGACCCACACAAAAATGTATAGAAAACCAAGATGAATGAATAGAAAAAAACTTATTCTTTCTTATTTGGAAGACAATCTTCAGGGCTAGATATAAGGTGTGCGAAACATGGTCCTCTGTCCTTCTTTCTCTGTCTCTCTCTCTTTTTCTGTCTCTCTCTCTTTCTCTCTTTCTCTCTCACTCTCTTTTTCTCTCTCTCTCTCTCTCTCTCTCTCTCTCTCTCTCTCTCTCTCTCTCTCTCTCTCTCTCTCTCTCTCTCTCTCTCTCTCTCTCTCTCTCTTTCTCTCTGGAATTCACAGGAATACTATATGAGAATTTCTAATCCCTCTTGCTCAAGTATGACTAACTTCTGTTATTAATTTAGCAGTGTAATTCCATTTTTCTATTATGAGGAAAGAAACCCTACAGTTACAAACATAGCACTTTTTCAAATCAGAATTCATCCAAATGCACTAAAAGAAGAAACATTCATTAACATTGAGTTGTTCCATGTTGCACGGGAACCTTACTAATGTATAGCAATTCATTGGTGTGCAAGAGGCTTATAACTTAAGTAGCCTAGATTTCTAGGCTGTCATATGTATTTAGTCTGTCACCAGACATCAAATGGTCAAGGTGGCTAGTGTGGCCAAATTAGTTCATATTTATCTCACCAGGTGAATAGAGGACTCACGTTGAGCGTGACAATCCCTAAAATCTTTAGAGATATGAGGACCCGGTAGTGCCATCTATCTACCACTGTTGCTAATACTACACCTTTGCTTGGTCACACCAAAGGGAATGTCAACTTTTTAGGGACTAGGAGTCTGGTCTACCTAACTAGCCCAATGTGGACACCCCAACAAGGAGATGGTTCCCTCTTGCGTGTCAACTTTTAATTTTATAGACTAGGAGCCTAGTATACCTAACCCAGTGTGGACAGTCCAATGAGGGGATTGTTCCCTCATGCATAAGAGACCAAGAAGAGCCCTTGTAACTGTCAGCGGACTAGCGTGACAAGTACTACTAGCTGGGGACCCCCTCGCGATAACCAGTTCACACCATTCCCAAGCTGACAGAACTCTCTCTCTCTCTCTCTCTCTCTCTCTCTCTCTCTCTCTCTCTCTCTCTCTCTCTCTCTCTCTCTCTCTCTCTCTCTCTCTCTCTCACACAGCGGACTAGCGTGACAAGTGCTGAGGACCTCCTCATGATAACCAGTTCACACCATTCCCAAGCTGACAGGATTCCCATACCTACAGCCATAAAGTGTAGCTAATTTTCACGACATCCCTCACGAAAACCCGTCTGAAACTCTCCATCTTCTCATAGTTAGTGCCAAACGACTTGTGGAAAACATGCCAGAATGTCCAACGTAAGAATATAACTGTCAGTTTGTCCTCTTTGATGAGAAGCTGGGCTAACGGGTGGCCGCTGTTGTCACGGAGACCTCCCAAACTGTGGACGAGTGAGAGATGGTGCTATAAACGATTTATGGCGATCCTGACCCTGAATGCCACAGGGCAGTTAGTAGCCTAGATTTCTAGGCTGTCATTTATATTTTTTTCTTTCTTCTGTTACCAGGCACCAAGTGGTCAAGGTGGCCGGAGAAGCCGAATTAGTTCACATTTATCTCATCAGGTGAATAGAGGACTCAGTTTGAGAATCTCTGGAGATAGGAGGAGCAGGTGGTGCCATCTATCTACTATTGCTGGTACTACACCACATTGCTTGGTCAACACAGGAGGGAATGCCCACTTAATAGGGACAAGGAGCCTGGTCTAGAGAATTAGAAGCTTAACCCATTAATGCTTAAGAGTTCCTCTAGAAAGTATCGTCTGCTACTCTCATACTTTTGAAAATAACTTGTGAATAAAGCGAAAGTTCACTAAATATTTGAAGGAAAGTTGTTGCTTGACTTCTGATAAACATTTCTCCTTCAAAGGTTTTCAAGAAAATGACTTTGTAAGTAAAATATTTCCAAAATCGTCAGGCCTGTTTTGCCCACTCTGAGTGTAAATGGGTTAAATAACCTAATAATAATCTAAGCACATTCTCTTGTATTCCAAAATATAAACAGATGATTCATGAATCAACTCATTCATGTTTAACTGCTCCACCAGGATCTTTGATAATTTTGACAAAAACAACGAGATAGAGACCCGGAACTGGGAGGAAATTCCATTCTCTTCACGAATAGTTCCATGAGGTGTTCAGTTGCAGAAGCACCCTAGACAGCCCTCCACACTGCCGCACATTTATAAAACAAGATTAATTAGCGACCAGGCCAACCCGCTTGGGGATGATCCAGCGGAGATTTGCAGCAACTGTTCCAATTTCTATACATCCCTCCATAAAACGAACTAGTAGATGTAAGATTAGCATACCATGTGCTGGAGAGAAGGGGTTGAGAGCCAGAGTAGGTTTGGCATGATGGTGGCTGCTCATGTACAATTGAAATGTGTTTACTTAAGGGGGCCTGTTGAGGGGCCAGGCCACATGTCTGGTTAATTTCACCCACACAGGAACAATGCTTTCAATCACACGCGATTAAAACATACAACTATCCAGTGAGAAGTATTGAGGCAATATTACACACAGAAAGTATGATAAATCCAAGATATCTAGACTGTGTATCAACTTCTAATTGTTATTTTTATTTTTTAAGGGATTGAGCAAATTCGGAACGGATGAAAAAAAGTTAATGCTGTGTCATTAATTTCACAAATAATGCTAGCAAAAGTTGCAGATCAAATATAACTCAAATTATTTTGTTGATAATATCTCAATTCCAAAGTTGTTTTCATAAGTATGATAGGTCAAGCCAACCCTTGAAAAGGAGATATACAACCATGAAAGGGTTATATCTGTTAACCCATTCATACCTAAAGGGCCCAAACCACCAAACTATTATGGTGATGTCTTTCTAACAAGAGCATTTTTCAGAAAATATTTGATTAAGAAATGTTGATCAAAATCCAACACACTACTCCCCTTCAAATATTTTGTAAACTTACGACTAATTCGGAAGTTATTTTCAAAAGTATCAAAGATCCAGATGACACTTATCTAATCTCTAGATCAGATCTCTAGGCATGTTTCAGTCTCATCATTTACTGTCAAATTCACTTCATCATCTCATCCACTCCCTTCTTTTTTTCCAAATTCCAAACCCCCCTCCCCTGCTTCATTCCCTTCTCCCCCAGGTGTGCGCACATTCCTAGGGGTAAGATTTCCCCTAAACCTGAAACCCCATATGTTTCTCGCAGTGCCTCGGTGCGCGCTAGTGTTTTGGTATCATTTCCGGGCTTACAAAGACGGCAGTGTTGTAAAGATCAGGTTTATTTTTCCTGTACCAGTTTCCTTATCACTCAGCGGCCAGACCAATCCGCCAATCTCAACACATTCTCACCTTCCCAAAACAAACGCACTCTAAGGTTTCGCCACCAGGGGGGTGTCCATTACCGGAATACCAGTGCCTTCATGGAGTTATGGATGATAAAATCAGAGTAGGGCGAAAAACTTACATCTGATACAAGATTTTTCCTTCTTAAAGGTTTGTGTGGCATTTAGACACCTAATCCTTCATAATCCACATTTCAGAACCCTAAATAGTTTAGTTAGAAACTTTTACAAATGTCAGTATCAAGTAAATAATTCAAAATTTTCACTTTGATATATCGGTGTTAGAATATTTCTTAAAGATAATATGCATATTCTTAATGAGTCAATACACTTATTTAAGGATGATATCTGAATATATACATTAAGGTTTCCCCCAAATTTGGGATACCCCCCCCCCCCCCACAAAAAAAAATTGGGCAGTATAAAAATCTTAACAGAGACCCTAGCTGCGATTTTTTCTAAATGATGATTACACTTAGTATGATCTGGAAGAAGGTTCTACCATATGTAGCTGAAAATCAGAGATGGGTAACTGGCTGTTTACTGACCGTGCATTGCTGTGGTGTATGTGCATGCCACGGTAACCTCTCTAGTTATTAGGTGCGCTCAAATTCCCTGGTGGTCACTGGGGAGTCTGACTCACACCCTCCCTGGGGCCTCTTTGACTAACTGATACTTGCACTAGGTATGATTTGGAAGAAAGTTCTCCCTTTCGTAGCTGAAAAGCAGAGTTGGTAACCGGCACGTTTATAGTGGCTGTGCGCCACCATGGTGTGCATGCCATGGCCAGGAACTCCTCCGATTATTAGCTCCACTCACTGGTTTGGCCAGTATAAAAATCTTGGTTGAGGCCCTGTATGGGATGTTTCCAAAATTATAGTTGTACTTGGTATGATTTGGAAGAAACTTTTACCTTATGAAACTGAAAACCAGAGTTGGTAACCGGCACGTTTACAGTGGCTGTGCACTGCCATGGTATGCATGTCACGGGAACCTCTCTGGTTATTAGCTCCACTCAAATTCCCTGGTGGTCCAGGGGGAGTCTGACTCACACCCTCCCTGGGGCCTCTTTGACTCACGAGACGCTAAACTAATCAAAACCCATACTATAACGTTTCCTGCCTTCAAGGCCACTTAGAGCCAGCAATAACTCACCATACCATACTCCCTTATTAGTTTATAGCCACGATCAGAGTTTCAGTGAAATAGTCTCCATTTCGAAGTCTATAGGATCATCAATCAAAGGAGAGAAGGAAGGAATTGGTTTTTAGGTCGCTTTCAACAGCTTAGATGATAAAGCGACAAGATGGACACCCTGAACCTAAACAGATTTTCCATCTCTTTACAAATAGTTCCAACAAGTCTTTCAGTTGCAGAAGCACCATAGACAGCACTCCACAATGCCACACATTTATATAGTGACCAGGCCAACCAGCTTATGGGGATCCAGCAAGATAGAAAGCCGGAACCAGGAAGAAATTCCCCTCTCTTTACAAATAGTTCCAAGGGGGCTTTCAACTGCAGAATCACCATAGACAGCCCTTCACAATGTCACACATTTATATAGCGACCAGAATAAAACAGCAATAACAATGTTTTAATCAGATGGGATTGGTACTCCAAATAGCATGGAATGTTTTACCAAGATTGTAAGAAAAGAAATAGATCATATCTGTAGCGGCAACGATGGTTCTGGCGGGTCATTCAGACCACAGATATATTAACCCATTCACACTCAGAGTTCCTCTGTATCGTCTGCTACTTTCATACTTTTGAAAATAACTTGGGAATGAAGCCAATCTCACAAAATATTTGAAGGAGATTTGTTGTTTGTCTTCTGATCAACATTTGTCATTCAAATGTTTTTAAAGATGTACTTTTGTAAGGGTAATATTTCCAAAATCGTCAGGCCTCTTTTGGGTTAAGTCTATAATCAGTCTCAGTAATCACATTAAGATCTGTATAGATTTAAGCCTGATTCATATCTTTACCACACATCTAAATGATTCGATTTCAAATGCATCATAGACATATTACATGCCATAAAATCATGATGTCATAAAAGACAAATATTGATCTAATAGTAGTACTTAATTCTTGTTAGAGAAGCAAAGATTCAGCTATAACTATTAACTCTAGCTGTCTACAAAACAAAACGTATCTCATGGTAAGTGTTTGGTTTGCAAAATGTATGTTTATAACAATTCTGCCCTATCTAATCCATTCTTACCTAATGTAGCCTATTCTTTTCACTCTGCTTTTTCCCTACCCTGCATTTATTTGATCATTTAAGCTCATGATACACAGTATATATTGCCTGAAAGGTCTTGTGATAAGGAATACATTGCTCTTGTCCCTTCTTTATAGCACTATGGCTTATCTAGTGCATGCTTTAACCCTTATGCTGCTGGTGGCTAAGTTGGCCAATACAGAATAATGCTAAAATCCTGAAAAATCACTGAAACCCTGGCAAATGGGTACTCATCTGAAAGTACTCAGTGAGAGCTTTCTAATGAGTACCAACATGACAGGGTTTAGATGGTTTTCAAAAATCTTTGCGTATTTGTGCATTGGGCGAAAGTAGCCTTAGCATTGTAAGGGTTAAATGTCAGAAGTGTCAGAAAATCCTTACTCAATATAACTGAGACTTTAGCTCTAAGTATTCTAAGGACTTCCTAGAAATACCTTGGTGATCCAAGCTTCATTTGAGCAACAATGTACAAATTCAGTCCACAGGGAAATCAAAAACATATCAAATATTACTTACAGTTTCTGTAGATTTTCCAGGAAACTAAATGCTCCCTGCTTGAGAAGTGTTATACTGTTCCTTGCCAGAATGCTACAAAAAGAAGGAAAGAAAGTGATCAAAATTAGAGAAGATACAAGTGGTGAAATTGCAAGGGAAAGAAACCCTTGAATTATGATGATGATAACGATAATGATAGTAGTAGTAGAAGTAGTAGTAGTAGTACTACTACGTAGTAGTAACTACGTAGTAGTACTACGTAGTAGTAGTAGTAGTAGTAGTAGTAGTAGTAGTAGTAATAGTAGTAGTACTACTACTACTACTACTACTACGACTACCAACACTACTACTATTACTACTACTCATAATAAATTTATTGATAATAACAATAATAATAATAATGATAATAATAACAATAATAACTGATATTTGATATATCACCATTTCCACCTATAATCTTCAAAAGTGCTTTTCTATTGATTTGGGCTGAATAAGACTAGTGCTCCTCTTTAAAATAACAGTACCCTGTACCTTTATCCAGCCCTGGTAATCACATGGGTAGAGCTACGGCTGTCAATTTGTGAGTGTACACAGATCTTATAATGACAACCATCATATCATACAGTACCCTGTATCTTTCTCTAGCCCTGGTATCACATGGTTAGAGCTATGGCTGTATGTTTATGATTGAACACCCGATCTTATAATGACCCACCATCATATTATACAGTAGGCACCATTTATCTTTATCTAGCCCTGGTAAACACGTGTTCAGAGCTATGGTGATAGGTTTATAAGTGAACACCAATCTTATAATGACAACCATAATGTCATACAGTACCCTGTATCTGTATCTAGCCCTGACATTCACATTGGTTAGAGCTATGGCTATAGCTGTATGAGTGAACACAAATCTTATAATGACAACCATCATATCATACTGAAGCAACTGTGTATCTTTATCTAACCTGGTATTCACTTGGTTAGAGCTATGGCTATAGCTGTACATATGATTGAACACAAATCTTATAATGACAACCATCATATCATACTGTAGGCACCGTGTATCTTTATCTAACCTGGTATTCACTTGGTTAGAGCTATGGAGATAGGTTTATGAGTGAACACAAATCTTATAATGACAACCCTCATATCATCGCATCCAATTTGCTGTAGTAATCCCCCAGCTGTAAGACGCAGTCTTCCTAACTCCACATCAAAGGAAGATGCAACAACTGGCTCTAATTCTGCCATTACTGTATTTCCCTTCTATATCCTGCGTTAGATGAAAGCTGCGGCGCTAATGGCTGTGATGTTACCTGGGCACCTTCAGGCGAGGAGACTGCATCGCATCAGACACACCTGTCGCAGGTACCTCATACAGACACACAGCTAATAAATACCTGGATATGCTCAGACAGAGAGTTTCCTAAAAACCTCCTTTTTGGACAGGTAAAAACATCCTACTAAGAATTTTCAATTTTGACTTTTTGGGAGTAAAAACCTAATATTTACCTAATAAACCATCTTTTAGGACATAGCTGAAGTGTAGTTTAAATTGCCTTTTTGACACAATAGGCTATTAAATGTAGTTGGTATAAGGATTTGAAGTAGATTCGTAGCTAAAGCTGGACGGGCTCAAATTTTGAAATTGCTGTTTTGGATAGGCATTTTTTAAATCCTAGCTAAGACCCTGTGCACTGGCTGCAGACAGGTAAAAAAAGTGATGGAGGGTGGTGATGATGATGAGGTGAACACTGAGATTTTCGATTAGAAGTATGCTGTAATGGTGACAACAACAACAACAACAATAACAACAACAAAGACCAACACATGTCATCTTTCATTGAAAGGTGTGTTCTTTTCCATGTGGTGTGAGTGTGTGTTTTTATACACCTGTATGTGTATGTGTGTGTCTGATTTAACCACATGTAAAAGCCTTAAAGTATCTCTCTGGGTTGATGATGATGAGAAGGATGAGTAGGCCAGCATGATAGTGCACCTGCCCTGCCATCTCCTAGGTGATCAGCCTCCCTGATGGCTCCCGTCCTATAAATCCCTCTTCTACTTGTCACTTATGTAATGTTTGCTTTCATGCCCAGCGCCCCAGCTCTGGTGGTCCTCTCATCATGGAGGCAACTAACTGTGAAATTATCGGCAGCCGCCTCCCACTTCTATTGACCACCGGCAGGACCGCCTTTGATCACCGCAGACCCCCCTTGACCCGCACAAAGGGCCTGACGCTCTGGCGGAGACTATGAACAGTATCTTCTACATAGTAAGGGAAGCATCCAATATAGAGTATAGTATCTTTTCACAGCAAGGGAAGCATCCAAGTACTATGGGCTAGAGTACTGGGCCTTAGCCAGGATTTTGAAGCTGGGTATCCAAAATTGATATTTGTAAAACTTTTGGGCATCCTATTTTTAAAGGTAGACCACACTTAACACACTCAGATTACAAATTCAAATAAACATGTATTCATTTTATGAAATAAAGCATGTCCATATGTAATGCCATGAGAATTATATTGAGGTGAAACAAACTATTTTATGCTTGAATTTGACATTTTAAGAAATTCCTTGCATGATATTGGGTGTTCAAATGACAACCACACACCCCTGCTAGCTAAGACCATGCCCATCAAGTTATGTACAGTTGTATGAACTAAATGACCAATAAAATATTACATGCCATTATGTAGGTGTGAGTACTGATTTGTTTTACAAAAGAGTAAAACATGCAAAAGCCTAGAAGCCAGGCTACAAAGCATCTACCAGCTCTACACACCCCGTGCCTCAGAACCCACCAACTCCAGAAAGTGTGGCTTCCATTAAGGACCCTCGCGTAATGAGTTAGTGGAGATCTGAGGAGCAGTAGGAGCAGGAGGTATATATATGTATATGGATGAGAAGCAGATGGCCTGGGCATTAGGGGGTCACGAACCGGGTTCAGCAGAATCAGCTCAAGAATGCCATGAGTCGTTAGGTGAACATACATACAGTCAGGGGCATGCCCTGATGGCCGAGTGGTCTAAGGCGTTGTCACTGACTGGTAGCTGTCTCTCACCTCTGCCTGGGTTCTTCGTCCCACCCGGGCATGTGTGAAAGTTACCAGTGAGTTGGTGTTTGGCGATGGTTTTCGGTAGTCACTCTGGTTTCCTTCACCACTTTCAACTTGCTAGTCATAAATAAGCCACAATATGGCATAAATGTGACGAAAAACAAAATTCCAAATTCGGAAACAGACAGTCAGACTCTGGGCTGCTACTTTTTCTATAACTCTATCCTGTCACAAGAGTTTAAAGCATCCGGAGGTCAAGCTCTGTAGAATACTTCAATAAATAGGAAAAATATGAAATCTAGTGAATATTTTCAAAACTTGTTTTTAATCTAAACAATGGCAAAAATATATTTGAATATCAGTAATAAGTTAGCTTCTGAATATTCCTGGGGCCTCCAAGGACCCAGCTTACGTGCAGCTCAAATGGTTACTGTCGATCCCTTTCTGGCACAGGTCCAAAACAATTACATCTAATACAAATTTCAATTAACCAACATTCCATGTAGTGCAAAAAACACTTGAGCAAATTCCTTCATAAACCTACTAATATCTAGGACTTCATAAGTGTGCAGGCCAAATGAGCTAGCCTAATAAACATGAATAATTAGTTAACCCATTAATACTTGTCTGGATCGATGATACTTTTGGTAATAACTTATGAATTGAGAATGATTTTACAAAATATTAGAAGATGAGTTGTTGGTAATGTTCTGATCAACATTTCTCCTTTTATAGTTTGCCAATTGTGCTAAAGCCTGAAAGGTTTCATCAAAATTGTCAGGCTGGTTTGGTTCCTGCCCTTGTGAGCATTAACGGATTAAGGTATAAAACCTAACCTCCCAGATCAGGTCTTCAACTACTGTATGCGATAACCCCTTCTAGAGCATGTTTAAATATTCAAGGGAAATGAACAAAATTGTAACTACAGAATACCAAATCTCAATTATTTCCTCTCCATGTCATTTTTTCAAATTCCTGTTTGTTTTTGGGGGGGAAAATTGAAGGAGAATTGTTGATGAAATTGGCAATTGTTAAATTTTTAGGCATCCTGTTTTCCAAGGCAGACCACAATATATGCAGATAGCAATCAAACATATACATACTTATTGACAAAAGGCATAATATAATTCATATCCTTGTATAATGTCATGGGAATAACAGTGAGTTGAAAATATTCAATCATTGGCTTCAAATTGACATTTTTTTTTTTAAATCCATAAAAAAATATTTTGGTGTCCAGATGTGTGATTTTCTAGGGATTGAGATATTGGGTACAAATAATGCTTAGATGCCCTTTGGCCAAATCCCTGGCACCCTGGTCACTCACATTCTCTAAAACCAAGTGTATAACAAAATCAGAGTAGATTCAGTTTTGAGAAGGTTAACTTTCCAGGCTATGTAGGTTGGATATGAAATTAAGTGAAAATGCATTTGCCCTAGAACTCTAGCCTTGAAATTCCCTCTTGCGATGCCATACTTCCCATTCTGAGGACTGTACATACTAGGTGTTTTTACTTAAGTATGCTGACGGGTCAGTGGGACACATCCTACTAATCTCAGCCAGCTGGCTGCAGCAGAGAGGGGGAGCTGAATGGAGGTGAAAGGGTTAAGTTACAGTAACAGGACTCAGTGAGCTCTGCCTGGTCACAGAGAACCTCCTACACCAGTCCTGTAGCAATTGTTAACAGCAAGTACCAGTAATTTGGCTGCCACTGAGAGAGAGAGAGAGAGGAGAGAGAGAGAGAGAGAGAGAGAGAGAGAGAGAGAGAGAGAGAGAGAGAGAGAGAGAGAGAGAGAGAGAGAGAGAGAGAGAGGAGGAGAGAGAGAGAGAGAGAGAGAGAGAGAGAGAGAGAGAGAGAGAGAGAGAGAGAGGAGAGAGAGAGAGAGAGAGAGAGAGAGAGAGAGAGAGAGAGAGGAGAGAGAGAGAGGAGAGAGAGAGAGAGAGAGAGAGAGAGGAGAGAAGATAGAGAGAGAGAGAGAGAGAGAGAGAGAGAGAGAGAGAGAGAGAGAGAGAGAGAGAGAGAGAGAGAGAGAGAGAGGAGAGAGAGAGAGAGAGAGAGAGAGAGAGAGATGAGAGAAAGATAGAGAGAGAGAGAGAGAGAGAGAGAGAGAGAGAGAGAGAGAGAGAGAGAGAGAGAGAGAGAGAGAGAGAGAGAGAGAGAGAGAGAGGAGAGAGAGAGAGAGAGAGAGAGAGAGAGAGAGGAGAGAAAGATAGAGAGAGAGAGAGAGAGAGAGAGAGAGAGAGAGAGAGAGAGAGAGAGAGAGAGAGAGAGAGAGAGAGAGAGAGAGAGAGAGAGAGAGAGAGAGAGAGAGAGAGAGAGAGAGAGAGAGAGAGAGAGAGAGGAGGGGGCAAGAGAGAGAGAGGAGGGGGAAAGAGAGAGAGAGGGGGGAGGGAAAGCTGAATGGAGTGAAAGGGCTAAGTTACAGTAACAGGAGTCGGTGAGATCTGTCCTGGTCACAGACAACCACCACTTATACATACTAGTCCTACAGTGCTAGTAGACTTGCTAAACGTCTGTGTTACCTGGCTCTTCCCTGAGTTAATTTAAGTCCAGCTTTAGTTCTGTGTTTGAAACTGCAACCCATGAAAACTGTGCTGCCATCTATAGAGAGAGACATCCAACCTACTTACCACCAGTGACTTATATTTGATTAATGTCTCTGTTACCACCCAGTATAAACAGTGGTGGTGGCACCATACCAAACTCAGAATGAGAACCAGGCCACAGTGCTAGCAGCAGCAAGAACCAGTAATTTGGCATTATTTCTCTTGGGTCAGGAAAGCCATCTCACCTTTCCTGCCCGTGTGCCAGCCTGGTAGTTTCAATAAACCTTATAGGAAAAAACCTAATTAGGAAAGTATTTGATAGAGAAATGTTAATCAGAATATCATCAACTACTCTTCTATGAATATTTTGTAAGATCATTCTTAGTTCCAAAATTATTGCCATAAGTATCCAGCCACCAATTTCTAGAAGAACTCTTCAGCATTAAAGGGTTAATCCTCAGCGCGGTCGGGAAAACCATCTCACCTTTCCTGCCGGCAGAATCGTTCCAGCACTAGAGGCAGAGGCCAAAGAGCCATGGTTGGGGCGGGTGTACCACATTGATCAGTATCACTCCCTAGCCAATAACGTGCCATACAACATTGAAGGGGCAATCAATCAGTTGGTTACCAGAGAAATATTCAGCTCCCTCACCACAGGTTTAATTTCAAGAGTTTTCAAGCTAGTCCGATGGACTTGCTGCTTCCAGATTCTACAGGTCCTGCAACCTTTTTGCCAGTCTCGCCACGTAATAACCCCTTCTGTCCCCAAAATAAGGGCCTCACAAAGGACCAGGGCACTGTATCTAATAAAAATATATATAAAGGTGAGGAATCCCTCATGGTTTCAGTGACCAGGATTTAGAAACTGGGTACCCAAAATTTTGGGGCATCTATTTTTTTCTGGCAAAGAAAATATGCATTTACTTATAAATTCAGTAAAGGTGAAATATTTTTATAGCATGTCATAGAAATCATATTTACATGCAAATACTCAATTATTTGATTGAAAAATGTCATTTTTAGAAATTCCTCACAAAATATTTGGGTGTCCTGTGGTGTGATTTTTTGAGGGTTTGCTAGCTAAGACCCTGAATTTCATTCTTAAGGTTACCTTATAGACAAAATTAAGGAGTAGAATGGGTCTTGGGTAAACCTAAATGATAATCATATCTAACCTTCAATATTTCTTGTAACCAAGGATTTTCTTGTAAGTTAGGATATGGAAAGATTGTCTGTATGGATTAAATAGAACAGTTTAAGATGTATTTCTTCTCAGCAAAATGCTATATTTTCAAGTATTATCTTGTATTTCAAGTAATACCTGTAACCGTGGTTACACTTGTAAGCGTGGTTACTCATAGAGAGAAGTTTCCAACTCAATAGTTCAACTAAATATATGAGTTCGAACTACACATAATTAAGATAACCCCTCTTACATGTCTCTCTCTCTCAAAATGCTATCTTCAAGTATTGTCTGCCATTTTGAGAGTAGGTCAACCATCATAACAATACTTGTAACCGTGGTTACACGTGGTTACTCATAGTGAGAAATTTCCAACTCAATTGTTCAACTAAATATAGTGGTTCGAACCACACATAATTAAGATAACCTCTCTTGCATGTCTCACCTCAATGGGCGTGAACAAGTAAACACTACACAGCAAAATAAACAGCCACAAACACATGTGTGTAAATATATAGTTCATGAACCTTGAGATTTCATCTGGCAAGGTGGTTTCTTACAGGGAAATGGAAAATAAACAACATCACAAAAGAAGGGAAATAGAAGATTCATTTCAAGGAGTACATTGGTTACGTGACAAAAATATAAAGGAAAGCCATTCAAAAAAAATATAATAAATAAATAGAAAAATTAAATAAATAAATAAATAAATAAATAAATAGATAGACAGACAGACAATAAATAAATAATGAAAAAATGAATGAATAAATAAATAAATAGATAAATAAATAGGAAGTATGCAAACATAGACATATACTTGTAGTTCTTACAGTTTCAGAAATTCGAGGACTTCATGGTATGCATATTTTAACCCATTAATGCTATAGAGTTCTTCTAGAATACGTTGTCTGAATCTATGATACCTAAAAGAACAATGAATAAAGGGTGATTTTATAAAAAATAATCGAAAGAGATTTGGATGGAAAAGGCTTGCTTATTTGGGGATATGCTCAAGTATAGACAAACGTTTCTTAATTACATCATACATACTCTAGTGTTACTGTAGGGAGGGAGAGGGAGAGGAGAGACTTGTTCAACAATGATTGCAGTGCTCTTCAGATACTGGGGACACCCACAGTATATGTAATGTTCTCTTCAATC
>CAWWDR010000768.1:0-35359 GCA_963942565.1 Maea johnstoni | reverse complement strand
ATTGAAACATTTCAAGGAATTGGAGATGCAGACCTATTTTTAAAGCATAATTCCGAACCAACGAAGGGTATCTATGATTACAAATCTACAAACAGCGGGGCAACAGAAAGACTGAGAATAACACCATTACATAATGGTAAGGACCTGTTTCTGCAACTATTGCTACTAAGCTTCTGCTGTTACTACTGCTATTTCTAATTGATTTTATTCAGACATTCGGGTATTTGGGTATTTAGGGGGGTGCATGCGTTCGTTATCAAAATTGAAATATACCCCTTAAGCACTGATTTCTGGCAAAAAATGCACCCTTATTTTAATAAAACGCTGATTTTTCCACTAAATAAACACCCCTTTTATCAACACACTGACATTGGATGAACGGGAACACATATTTTAACTTAAGAGTTTATAATCCTCTGCGTGTTTAGCAGCAGCAAGTGGCGGCAGCAAACTCGGAAGCCCAGTCACTTCAGGAGTCACTCGGCGTCAGAGCCGCGTATATTTCGTGGATTGTAAGGGGATTTTGACCCCAATGCTTCGTACCTGGGTACAAAAAAGTACCCTTCTTTTACAAAATCGCGGACATGCGGAGGTCTTAAAAGAAGACCCCGATATACGTAACGCAGGTGCAGCCCCCCTCTGTACCTGAGTGCCCTCCCCCTCGGGACTCCAGAATCTTCCATACCTCGTATCAAAGGAGGGATCTGCTGAGGCCTAGTGGTTACGATGACTGGCTCCCAAGCTTGAGTTGGCAGTTTCGAATTTCCACTGGATCCCCAAGTGGGTTGGCATGGTTGCTATAAAAACGTACAACGTTGTGCATGTCTATATGGTCCTTCTGCAAATGAAAGACCCCTTGGAACTTTTCCTGAAGAGAAGGGAATCTCTTTCAGTAATCACTTTACGAGAACGTTTTGTTTTGATATTCCATCTTATTTGCATGAGATTACGGTGTTTTAATTGATTAATTTTTTTGTCAGTTTTCTTCAACAATGACAAAGGACTGCTGGATAATTATTTGTATGGCAATATATGGCCTTTGTGTGACAATGTGTTTAATTCCTCATTTATTCGTATATTCACTACATATATGTGCTTCTAACTGCGAATGCTTTTGTTTCAGGTACTTATTTCATACTGGTTTATGGCTTTTCAAGTTTCTCTGGAGTCTCATTAAGAGCAAACATCGTCACCACTGAGTTAACAACCACTACGACTGCTGCACCAGCTACCCAACAGCTGACACTAAATATTCCGATGGTGGGGGAACATTTGTCTATGCACCAGGCCAATAGGTACAGCATCACCATTGGTACCCTCTCAGAACTAAACATTTTGATATCAGCTACCACTGGTGATGCTGATCTGTATGTGAAAAGGGGAAGCCTTCCCAGCAGAAGTAGCTACGATAAGAGATCAGCGGGTACAAGTCGCAACGAGAGAGTACGTTTCCAGTCACCAGGCGCAGGTACGACATCTCAGTTAGGAAATTGGTTAATATGAAATGCCTTCTCTGTGAATAAAATTCAATTTCTCGAAAGGAAGTCCATTTTCGAAAGGAAAGGTCATTATGCAAATTATCGTTTGGTTTTAAGGAAGATGATAATACTTTTAAGGCCAATTGATTTTCAAGGGAAAAAAATACTTTTTTTTCAAATAGACGATAAACAAGTAAAATCCTTTCCTTTTAAAAAAGTGTATCATTTTCAGAGATGGCACATCATAGTTGTTTTTTAATGACACTAAAATGTGTGCATGCCCCAATCCTTCAATAATGAATATGTACTGTTGAACATGGCAGTTATCATTTGCTGTCCTTTTTGAATTCATTTAAATGTTTAATTCAAATATTAGGATAGCGAAACATAAAAAAAAAAACATTTACTCTCAGAGGTTCCATGAGCATTTTCCCTAGGAGGTAGTTTAAGCCACGGGTTTCTTTACTTTTTTGAAAACCCTATACCTGTAAAAAATCATGAGTAACGATAAACTTGTTTTTTATAAATGAAATTTAATTTTAACATTCCAAATTTCACATGATGATCTTAGCCTAAAGTGATGTCAGCCTCGACTAAATGCAAGCAACATAGGAGCTCCGAATGCCCATATGTAACTATCTCAGTCCATATTTCACATATTATTCCATAACTACCATACTGCCAGAGTAGATATTGTAAGCAAGTATAAAGTTCAGCACTCAGTGGAATGTCCCACACATTGGTCCTAACCTACATTACTGGCAGGATAGACTTGATGTAAATTACTATAAACTCCTGTGTTCATGTTTGTACATAATGTTCTATGGTTACAGAGATATCAGCATATACATTATACAAGTGATTGTCATGGTTTCTGTCCATAGGTACGTTCCACATATTAGTGTATGGTTAAAGTGCAGTTCGCAATCTCAGCATCGTGGCTAGAGGACCCAAACGTCTCAGATCCCTAACACTAGGAACCCCAGTCACTGGCCTGGCAGGAACTTCAGGGGACAATGCTTACTTTAAGTTGACAATCCCATCAATTCCTCCAAATAATGTTAATGGACCACACAGCCTCGTCATTACGACGTCTGGTGGAAGCGGAGATCCTGATCTATATGTAAAACACAACAGCAAACCTACCAAGACATCCTATGATCTAAAGTCGTCGAGCAGTGGCAGCGTGGAGACAGTCTCCATCTCTTCAGTACAGACAGGTGAGTCCTTCATAGTTCTAACAGGAAAGGCATTTAATTCCTATACCACCTTGTTAAGGAAATATGGTAATCCTGACCTACATAGCTGCCTGTTAAAACCATCTACAACTCTACAACTCGTCAAAGGCATATAGGAATAATTAATGTATAATGCCCGTCTACTGCATTTCAGTGCAGATATTTAATGTAAGTGGTTTAGTTTTGCAATTCTAAGAAAAGTTGGACATAGCACAAGAGTAGTACAATAGCTTTAGCCAGTGTAAGTCTGAAATTGGGTTTCTCGAACTTCCAATTTTATTTTTTAAGTTGTCCTATTCTTTTGGAACGAGACTTTATAAGTATATGTTTACTTTACGCAATAGATGAATGCCTTGTAATCATAACTTATGTTTTTCCGTAGATGGGGAAAATATGTAGCTGTGTTGATTGAAAGCCTACCCCTAATCACAACAAAATCGACATGAAAGTAATGACATTACATTCTTGCACTAAATGTTTAGGCAGACCAGGCATTCTGTATATCTGACGTGTTTGGCATAGATACCATCACACAATAGCCTAAATGGACTAAGGCAGGCTCTTCGTACATTTATTTCAAGATATGTGGGAGAGAACCAAGTGGGTGGGGCAGTAGCAATGGGGCGAGAATTTGGAATTTCGTCACTTTTTGTACCATGTTGCGGCTAAGTCGTGACAAGCCTGTTGTAACTGGTGGAGAAAACCAGAGAACCGAGGGAAAACAACCGCATAACCCCAAGTCACTTGCAACTTTGCAAGAGGGCTAGAAAGAGAACCGAGAGTGAGAGACAAGATGTAAGAGAGAGAACCAAGCTTTCTAAAAAGAGAACCAAGACGGAAATCTAAATAATTCCTACCTGATCATAATATTTTCTTTACTTATACATGTATATCAATAAGCCTATGTAGGTTTCACATGTAAGATCATCAAGAATCAGAAAGGCTCATGCATGGTCTGTTCTGTCTCCCCCGTAAGGCAGACCAAGCTTGTTGACCTTTGACAAAGCATCTCGAGACGTACAGGCTCTCTTCTGTTGTTAGGGTGATCATTTATTCAATTATTCATTAGATAAGGAAGGAGGGGGTATTTGTAAAATGAGGATGGTGTAAATATACTAGCCTTACAGTCTATCCCTATTTTTCAGGTCAGTAAATGCAAGGATCTACCATGCGGCTCTAACATTCTGCTTTAAAAAGTGTCTACTTATAAATGTAACCTTTACTACTAGACCAGGCCAATTAGCTTGTGTAATGCCTGTAGTACAGTAAGATACTACTAGTTGAGTATATATTAATCTATAATATCACCTCTATTAAGCCCTCACAATTTCAATCTAGTAATCAATTATGATTGATTATTTCTAACAAAGATTTTACATCTCGAGATTTAGCTTCAGACATGATGTGAAGGGGCAAGGTACAAGTCATACACGGACCTTTCCAATTTGTGATGGCGTCGCCTGTTAAAACTACATTGACTCATAAATATTCAACTTACATATCGTGATCATTTGGGAACATATCCAGATTCCAGTCTTGGTTCTCATTTTAGAAAACTTGGTTCTCTCTCTAACATCTTGTCGCTCACTCTCACTCTTGGTTCTCGTTCTCGCCATGTTGGTATTCCCTATGTCAATGCTGGTTCTCCCCTGTATATCTTGAATAAATGGGCAAAATGCATGCCATACTATGCAGCTATGTAGGTCTTTAACATGCGTGCCTGATCACCTCAAACACACAGCCATATCTTGAATAAATGGGCAAAATGCATGCCATACTATGCAGCTATGTAGGTCTTTAATATGCGTGCCTGATCACCTCAAACACACAGCTATTCATGCACAGGCAACTGCTCTACTAGACGATGGCAGACACCTAGTCGACTGGATCTCAAGTCAAACATTTATACTGTACTGAACATCTGCATTCATACTGTAATTATGCTCACAGGTACCTCAGCCTGTTACATGTTGCAGGGTGCCAATGCTGATATTGTTATACCATTCAAAGAATTTGGAATTTGATATATCGGCACTTATTCTGAATTCTAGGCCAAATTGTGATGAGCCAGTGTTTACTAGTATATTGCTTAAAACTGGAGACTGATCAGAAAAAGAGTTCTTCCATTATCAGGCACAAGAAAGCTACTGAGCAAAACCCCATTCCCATAAGCAATGCCTATTGGGCATTGAGAATGTATTTGGTTTCATATATGGGTAAGATAACTGGATTGGAATCGTCCAACATTTCAATTATTTCGCACTAAGTGCACAATGCTAGACACATGTCATTTTTGCTTTTCCTATTTTCGTACTAATTAAGAACCATGTGTTCACTGCGGCATTTTCAATGGAATCATTATATTTACAAGAGTAGCAGAATCATGTTTCCCAACTCATAAGGAATATTTTTTGTATAATCCTTTCACTCGGGAATTAGCCTTAGTGAAATATACACCTCATATGTACATTCTTTTCAGGTTCCTATTTCATAATGGTATATGCCTATGATAGTTTCACTGGAGTGTCCTTAAAGGCGGAGTATACAGTACCCACCACAACCACCACTTCTAGCACCTTCAGCATCACCACCCAGATAGCACCAGCAGCACTCGCACCACCTCATGCGTCAGGTAGCACCAAACTCACCATCAACGTGCCTAAAGTTGGCATTGCCATGACGAAAGGGCAGTCGCTACATTTCCGATTGACGGTTACGTCACTTCCGGAGCTGTTCATTGTGACCTCAGCCATGAATGGGGATGTAGACCTGTATGTGAAAAGGGGAGGACTTGCAAGCAGATCCAGATTTGATAAAAAGTCCCTAACCAGTAGCAGTGATGAAAGTGTTCAATTTACCGCGCCAAAACCAGGTAGGAATTTCGTTTATCGTCATGTTTTATTTTCTGCTATAGTCAGGCTAGATCAAGACTTGCTAGTAATGAGGATGGAGGAAACCGAATTACTCTGCGAAAGCCACCACCTAACTCTAAGACACTGGCCATATTCTCACTTGCCCCGAGTAGGGTCCAAATCCGGACAGTGGCGGAAGACAGCAAGCACTCATCGGCCATTAAATCTGCCTTTCTACATGTAAGCACTGAGAAAGTTTTAAAATAACAAGAATTGTAGGGTTGAGTTGTGCCGGTTTGCGACTGTCATAGATCAAAAGGTGTCTGATCAAAGGGAGAGCCTGTGACAAGTGCTCTAAAAAGCGTCAAATGCTCAGCCAATTGGTAGCAAGTAAACAAGTGAAGAAATGTTGTGAGGGCTGGCGAGGCGAGGCATTCAGATACTTAGTATGCAATGCCCTGTATTTAGGGGGGTGCATACGTTCGTTATCAAAATTAAAAAATACCCCTAAAGCACTGATTTCTGGCCAAAAAAGCACCCTTATTTCAATAAAACGCTGATTTTTTCCACTTAATAAACACCCTTTCTTTTATCAAAACACTGACATTGGATGAACGGGAACACGTATTTTAACTTAAGATCAGAGAAATACTACTTCTCTCAGCTTAAGATGTTATAATCCTCTGCTTGTTTAGCGGCAGCAAACTCGGAAGCCCAGTCACTTCAGGAGTCACTCTGCGTCAGATCCGCGTATATTTCGTGGCTTGCAAGGGGATTTTGACCCCCATACTTCGTACCTGGGTACAAAAAAGTACCCTTCTTTTACAAAATCGCGGACATGCGGAGGTCTTAAAAAAAGACCCCTTCGTCCGCGAAATACGTAACGCAGGTGCGGCCCCCCTCTGTACCTGAGTGCCCCCGCCGGGGCGCAGATTTCAAGTGTGCATGAGCAGCACCAAATACTTTCTGGTTTCAGGGATCTGTTCGTTGATTACAATCATGATTATTCAATGCAATATTATTGAGATATTTTACTAAATAAATATCCAATAGTGAGCAACTTTTAAGTAATAAATATCTAAAATTACAAGGCAAAGGTATTAGTACAGTAACATGGCAAATGCAATTACATTCACTTCAGTTTCACCTTTAGACACGTACAGCACAATCATTTTTTTCTCTATGCATTGGCATAGAAATAGGCCATTTAATCTGTTTCTATTATAACCTAGCTCATTTGAAAGACATTCAATGTTATTTACCAGGGCAAAAAATGTATCCAGGCGATATGATTTGACTATTTCAAGTGCATGTGTGACGTCACTACCGGAAGTGAAATATAACTGTGTGATTGGCTATTCTCTGTGTGACAAACTTGTGGACGGCTTTTTATTGGGTTATTGGCAAGTCCCTGCTTGCTAAACTTCCTCAGCTACACCAGGAGGAACTTCTGCAAATATTAGTGTTTTGTTTACTTTCAGGCACGTATAACATATTGATATTTGCACATACTGGTGTCAGCAATCTGACCGTGCTAGCCAGAGGTCCCCCGCACGTGACATCCCTCACAAGCGGCCTCGCTCTGACAGCGCTAGAAGCACGTGGAAGCGAGGACAGTTTCTACAAAATAGAGGTCCCCGCAAGACAGGAGCTTCTCAACATCACGTCAGGTGGTGCCACTGCTGACTGCGATATGTATGTCAAGTTTGGCAGGCGTCCTGGAACAAGTGGCTCCCACTTTGACTACAAGAGTACCTCCGCAACCTCTGAAGAAAGTGTTACTGTATTCTCACCACTAAAAGGTTAGCGTCTCAACTTCTCAAATATCTACACATAAAGGCAACTATGCTGCGCTCAAGTATTGCCGTGTCAATATTCAATTGACAGAATACACTTTTTCCAATGTTCCTCTTTTTATCTAATGTTGATAAAAGTATGGCAGTACTATCATATTCGGGATAGTTTAAAAATAAGCAAGGATATTACACAAGGGACATTTCTGTTCTTTCCTTCTAATAACATTATCACAAATAGAATTGGCAAGCACAAACACCCTTTCCTAATACTGTAAATCACTTAAATATAGCGGGAACAATAATATAGCGATGATAGCGCTCTGCCCATGAGCGCTATTTTTAAATCCCCTGTCTTTATTAAATTGCCCAATATACATATTGAAGGGCAGAACAAAAGCCTAGTCATGGGGAGGCAGATGGATACTGCATGCTGCCATTAACCACTGCCTCAACAATCTGGCAGGGGCCGGTGGTCACCTACAGTGACCCCTGATCCCTAGTGAGCCTGGCTAACTGCAATTTTATGATATGTTAATACAGGCCGCTGTCCTGTGGTGTTTACCCCCTATGCAAACCAGTGAGTAAAAATAAACGGTGGGGCTCGACTGCCCGCTATAATTAGATCACGCTATCCAGGGTAGTACCGTAATTGCGCTATATAATATTCATGCCATATTTAAGTGATTTACAGTACTTGTAATCAGACCAATTTCTTTCCTGGTTGAATTTGGCTAGGATATCTCTGCATAGATTACGAGATCGAATATCACTTAATCACATAGTCTTGAACACCGGCAGGAAAGGATTGCAGTTCTTTCCTCTACGCTGAATTTGTTTCATGAAAATACCGTCACTCCAAAAATGCACTTTGGGTATCAAATGTTAGCTTTAAATATTTGACATATAAACTTAGATTATTAAGGAGGGTAGGGTTTGCAATGCTGGCATTTAATTCCTGCACTAATTGCGCAGTCAGCCCTGACATGATACACAACCACGCCGTCCAATTGCCACACAGTTTCCTTGGCATAGTTGCGACCACAGCTACCTGACCTCACAACTGGATGTATCTATGATTCACATGCTACGTGTTTCATTGATGTGCAGAGCTTATTTTTTAGCTTGTTATCTATGGGTTTTTATACAAACATCCGGTTGAGTGGTGCAGGAATGAAATGTATGTACTGTATGTAGGAATGCGTCCTTTTCTTATTTTTTATAGGTGAGTATTTCATCCTGTTGAGGTCTGACTCTGGATACGCTGGAATGTTTCTAGTTGCAACATACACGCGTTGCCCACGTATGGCGGATGGAAAAAGCATCAGTAAGTAACTGAAGCTGCTTCAAATGATAAATATCCTCATTATTGGACAAACATTCCAGTGAAAACATAAGTAGGCAGCAAGACTTCCTTAAATAGTTAGCCCTTTGTTTATTTGTCGCATTGTAGTTGAAAATGTGATAATCTTACTGAAATGCTATCAACCGTTGATTTCATCAACTTCAGCAGTACATAAATTAATCTCTGGCCATTCAATCATAAAAGTCATAACTTAAATAAAGGGCACTACTTTCAAGCACGTTCACGTTTGAATAAGATTTTTTTTATAATTTATTGTTCCAAACATTCAATATAAAGATAGTACAGTACAATGGTGATGTGATACGGTTTAACATGTTGGATATATAATACAAAGTAAATAGTGGGTGGAAAGAATCAACGGTGTGGGACAAGCTGCGTGTTATACTGTAGGTGTAGATATGGTAAGAATGCTAGTCCCAGTCACCCTTTCCACACAGTATCTAATTATGATTATAATAAGTTATAAAGAGAGGACCACTTGCCTATGGCCTTCTGTGGTCTACCCTGTGATCTACCTAAATAGACATCAAGATCCATATGAGATTTAATTACGGATTTCAGTTTTTGTAATGTGAGTCTTGTTCTGTTCCATTTGTTCTTATAGATCTCATGTTTTACAATTAGAATTACACAATTTGTAACTGTTTCGTTCCTTGGATTACCCAATAAAATATCATTTGTTTCCAAGTGTATTTCTGAATTAATTGTTCTATGTAGCCAATGTGAGATTTCTCTCCAGATAGTAACTGCTACTGGGCAATTTATTAGAAGGTGAATAATGGTTTCTTCTTCATCACAGTTATCACATACATTGTTGTCGCGTAATCCAAATTGTTGCAGTTTCTTGTTTGTAATTAGAGATCTATGTAGAACTTGATATTGAAAATAGATAATACGAGAATTCATTTTACACCTCCTTGCAATGTTATAAATTTTATCCCATTCTATTACATGTGGATTGAGCAATTTTGTACACCACTTCTCTTGACCTTTTGGTATTGTCTCTTGTTTTCCTAGGGTCCATATTTTACGGATATTTTTTGTTCCTTTTTTATCTTTTGTTAACCAATTATATATCGGAGGTAACTGGAGGTCAGTATTTTTGATTGATAATAGCATATGGTCCTTCCAGTCTTTTGGAATAGCTCTCCAGATAGCATGGTAGGTTAGGAACATGAGATTTTTACCAATAGATTGTTCTAGCGAGTGATGTGTTTTTGGAAGGCCATTTTCATCGAAGAGGTCCTTAATAAAAATGATATTGTTTTTGAGCATATCCATGTTCATGGGCATATTCAGGTTGATATTACCCCAAATTGGCTGATGTTCGATTTCGATTAATCCACAATTATCTAAAGTGTTGTACCATTTTGTAAATGCCAATTTGACACTTCTCCAAAAGGGGTTGTGAATAGTAACGAGTGATTTGTGGTAATTCAAGCCAGTCCAAATCATATTATCAATTTTGTAGTAGTTTGCAAATTCAGACCATTCAGGGGATTGTTTCAAGTATTTTCTTAGCCATGTTAATTTCAAGCTCATATCAAATTCTTTAAGGTTGATCATATCTAGACCGCCCTTATCCCAGTTAAGGCATAGGGTTGTTTTACTGACCTCATGGCGCTTCTTCTTCCAGATAAAGTCAAAATTTAACTTGTCGATTTCATTCAAGGTGCAAGTGCTGGGAGTAGGAAGGGATTGTAGGATGTGGATGATTTTTGAAAGAATTAGACTCTTTAAAACGGTGATACGACCCATAGGTGTTATGTTGCGACATGACCACGATTGCATTAGTTTTTTGATTTCTTCCTTCTTTTGGTCGATATTGGCATCGGTGATATTCTCTATGCTCATCACGTCGTAGTTAATGCCTAGGGCCGTAAATTTTGTTACCCAATCCAGGTTATTCTCACGACAGAACCTTCTGTCAGATTCTCGTATGGGACCAATCTTGATAACTTTAGTCTTAGATTCGTTTATCTTTAGGCCAGATTTAAGGTAGAACCATTGAAGAGTTTGTAGGGCATGTTTTAGGTTAATTTCGTTAGCTTTGAGGAAAAGAGAAGTATCGTCAGCATATTGGCTGGCTTTATGCTCTTTTTCTAGTACTGTTATCCCTTCTATGTTTTGATTGTTTATAATAGCTTGAGTTAGGAATTCAGAACAAACAATGAAGAGATAGGGGGATATGGGGTCGCCTTGACGGCAGCCCCGTTCTAAGGAGAAAGGATCAGACATATGACCATTGAGGATAACCCTAGATTTTGAATCTTTTTGAAAAATATTGATCCATTTTAGGAAGTTGTCACCAAAGTTTAGTCTTATCAAACATTCCATAATATAGTCCCATGATATACTATCAAAGGCTTTCTCGAAATCGATTAATAGTATTAACCCATTGATTTTTCTAAACTGACATTCGTAGATGAGATCATACATCAATCTCGTGCAATCAGAAATAGACCTATTTTCAAGAAAACCCTTTTGTTCTTGACTAATGATACGGCAGAGCAAAGGTCTTAAACGATTGGTCAAACAGGAAGATATTAACTTATAGGTTGTATTAAGGAGAGAAATTGGTCTCCAGTTTTTGATGAGATTCCTAGCTTTGCCTGCTTTTGGTATACAAGTGATTAAGCCCTGTGTTTGCGAGTCAGTTAAGTTATTGTTGGCGAAACATTCATTGATACAATTCAGAAAGAAGAAACCTAGTTGTGGCCAGAAGAATTTAAAAAACTCTGGGCTATACCCGTCTAGGCCAGGAGATTTATTATTTTTCATATTCTTAAGGGCGGTATCTAGTTCTGGTTTTGTGATTGGTTCTTCAAGGAGGTTTTTTTCATGATCAGTTAGAGTTTTTGGAGTTAGCACCGGATCAGCTGGTACTTGTAAGTTATGGTTGGTTTTTTTATATAACTCTTCATAGAACTCTTTCAAACAATTTAATATATCACCTTGATTAGTAATAGTTTCGTTTTCAGATATTTTTATTTCACTGATATTTTTATTAACACGATTTTTGTTCTCAAGGTTCAAGAAGAATTTATTGGGTTTTTCTCCATACTCTAACCAGTTTGCTCTTGATCTAACATATGCTCCTTTCAAAATTTCCTTTCTAAGCGCAACTAGATTTATGTTAAGTTCGGCCAGCAGAAGTATGTCAGCCTGGGAAGCAGATCCTGAAGTCACTATGGTGTCTAAGTGTTTAATTCGTTTTTCAAGATTAAGTATTTCATTATTCTTATTTGTCTTCCTTTTTTTGCAAAATTTTATAATTGCACCCCGGAGAGTTACTAGGAGCGTTTCCCAGAAAAGTGACGAGGATATCATAAGATCGAATCCCGTAGAGATTGATTCGATATAGTTTGGGTGGTATGGGGTGGCCGCATAAATAGATTTAAATATATTTATCTCCTTTTTTATCATAGTGCCAAAATTTTTATCTAGTAGCAGGCTATTATTGAACTTCCAAGTCCCGGGACCCTTAATATTGTTTCCTATATTCAGATTGCACGAGATGGGGGCATGGTCAGAGCGATATTTGGGGTTAATATGATAGTTCTTTGTTATAGATAATAACTCATCATTACACAAAAAGTAATCTAGACGGGCCTGCTTGTTTGATATACCCTGTAGCCAGGTAAATTGCATAGAGTTTGGGTTGTTTATTCTCCAGGGATCAATGAGGGATAGGTCATTGCACATCGAATCTATAGCAAGGGACATACGTTTGTTGTTGTGTGAGACATAATTTATATTGTCTAAACCGTAGTTCCTTGTACAGTTCCAATCGCCACCCAGGAGTATATTCGGGTTATTGAAATCTTCTAGATGGCCAACTAAGTTTGTGATAAATACTGGGTTATCCTGATTTGGTCCATAGATTGACCCTAGTACTATAGATAAATCATTATGGAGAGTAATTTCTACAAGTGTGAAGTTGCCTAGGTTATCACAGGTGTTTCCTAAAATTTCAAATTCAAAGGAGTTATTGAATAGGACGGCAGTCCCACAAGATTGGGTAGTGAAGGGGGAACAGATGATTTTAAAACCCCATTCCTCAATGGCCAGGTCCGAAGTTCGCTTATCCCAGTGAATATCCTGTAAAAAGGCTATGTCGTATTTATTGGAGTTGATATATGAAAATATGTCCTGACGTTTTTCCCTACTGGCTAGTCCTCTACAGTTTAAGGATACTATTGCTAGATTAGTCGCGATAGAGTTGGTAAGGTTTTTCTACAGACTGAGTTATTGTGACATATAATGTTGGAACAATACCTTGCCAAAGGCAGGTGTTAATTATCAATATAAATAAAACATCAAATTCAAAATGTGAACAGAAATTGTAAATAATATATACAGGCTTTGTGCAGGATAACATATCCTGCTTATCTAAATTCTATTTACATGTTGGAGCGCTCATTTCCAACAGCTAACTTGATCAAGTTGTCATGTGCTGGGATGTTTTTATGTCTGGTCAGTCATAATTGCATTGAAATTATCCCATCCTTTCCAAGTATGCCATTTGGTGGTGTTTGGACATTTGAAGATCATCCATACTCTGTATGGTGTATCTCTCATTTTTGCTTGGCAATTGTGGGGCGCCTTTTTGATTTTGTCCTGCTCTGATATTAGATCTTTTCTAATTTTTAACAGCCATGGAGCCAGGTCATTTTTGATAAGGTAGTCAGTGCCTTTCAGGTTGTGTGCTGCTTTAAATACATCAGACCTATGTCTGGATTTGGCGAAACTCACAAATAATGGCCAGGGTCCCTCTCCTCCCTTTGGGGAGAAGTGATAACAATCGTTGAGGTCAACGTTCTGGATCCATTCTTTAGACAGTTTAAGGCCCTTTTCACAGAAATGTTCAAAATTTCTCATGGCTACATCAGGGTCTGAGTTGCCCCCTTTGATGCCTGTGATTATGATGTTATTCTTCCTGATCTTGCAGGCGTCTAGATTACCTGAGTCATCACACATTGCCATTCTTTCTTGAAATCTGCTATGTCGGTTTTTACCGTGTCTAACTGTTCCACCTTATCTTCTACCCCACTAAGCCTTTCCTGCATTTCTGTGAAGCTTCCGTTATACTTCTCAATTTGTACCTTTAATTCACTCACATCTTCTCGTATCTCACCGACTGCTTTGCTAAACTCAGCTTTCATGCTAGACTCAACCTTGGTTATCAGATTTTTCATGAGTCTATAGGATACTGACCCATCATCCAGAACCTCTTCCAAGTCACTATTAGATGCCATTAGGTCTTCTGCTAGGCTAGATACAGTTAAATTACTGCGTTCGTTTGTTCTAGATCTAATTGGGTATGGGGAGGGGGTGGAGTTATTGTTTGACCTCTTTTTGGGCATTTCCTAACTCTAAGTAATAAAGGTAATATAGAAGGGCTCTAGTGGAGCTATATGTAATAGATGGGTAGAATAAGAGTTGGTAGTAAGGGAAGGTAGAAAATACAATGAGATGGAAGTAAGGTAGAAGGAAGTGTTTTATTAGGTCTAGTGATACAGATGAGTTGTTCAATGAATTCTTTACCAGATGCTGGAGGTTTATCATAGACAAAAGCTTGTTAGTTCTAGTCAGTCTCAGTTAAGATGAGTTTACAAATATAGAGGTTCTTATGGGAGAAGCAATGTCTTAATCAATTTGGAAAATAGTAATAAAAATAGATGCGATAGGGAAAAAGATAGCGGAATCAGAGCTTGGAGTGGTGCATACAATATGACAAAATGTCTGCTAAGTAAAGACAGTTTACATATAAATACAGTACTATTCTAACACAGTTTTCATATAAGAGTGGATGGAAGCAAAGTATCTCTCTACTGAGTATCAAGTACAATAACGAAATAAGAGTAACATATAAAGAATTGGCAGTTATGATATCCTATTACACCTAGTGTAATATATGTATGATAAGAGACAAGAGTATTATATACTGATAGCTATGCACCCAAAGGTTGCAGTGTTTTCGAATAAAGACCAAGAGTTATGGATTCTAGTCCAATTTTAGGAATGAAATTTTTATAAGTGTTGGCAGAGTCCAAATAGTAGGAACACGATTAGAAAAAGGAGAAAACAAGGAAAAAAAAATATATTTATGTTTTTAGTGGAATTGCAGGCCAATAAAATATTATGAAATGAATTTGTGTATATATGTCAATTGATTGTTGTGAGAGAAAATTATCCAAGTGAAAGTTAAGAATTTACTATAATATAGGTAAGTATTTAAAGACAAAAGGCAAGTTGCTTCTGGTTTGAGTAATGAAAGAGGAGAAAAAGAATTAAGTGTTTCAGTGATATAGTTGGATACCGTTGTCAATTATGTGTTTTCATACAAGCATACAAATGCAGAATAGCAGAAGTACAATCACGGCACAAGGGTGCAATACTGTCAATCAAGAAAAATAAAATGAAATAATAACACAAGTATCGACTTGCCACACAGGCCTTGCTAACTGTGATATGAAGTGATTTGATATCTGTTATGAAAGCGAAATGGATTTAAATGGGAAATGATTCTAAGTTTGTTTTGTCAGTTATCAGCAATATTAAAGGGATACAGTCAATGTAGAGAACAACCGAGTAATATGCAATAGTATAAAATTATAATAAGAAACAATTAATAAGAACTATATAAGAAACAGCAAAAAGAAAGTTTTTTTTGTTTTTTTGAGGTAGCAAATGTTAAATACTGGCTGAGTTTTATAGGCACGGCATGGCTCTCAACAATAAACAAAATAGTGAACGAGAAACCACTGCGAATTTACAACCAAGTATAATAGGTGCACAAAGTTATAACAAATTAAACTACAAGAATAAGTTAAATATAAGTATTTCCTGATAAGTTACACAAAGAGAACAAGGCAATTCGTATAATATAGGTGTTGTCTGCAGTGCAACAATCCGGTACGAAATTTTTCGCAGTTCGAGACACAAAAGTGGAGGCAAGGAAATTAGTAAGTCAAATAGACTGCGACAATGTAGCTTGTGATCGAGGGATTGGGTAGTGTACTGAATGACAACAAGTTGCCGTTGCTATGGATCGCTATGGAGCGGCGGCAATGGCGGCTCCCGTGAAAGAATGTTTACAAAATGGCGATGTAAATAAACCCTAAGAAATCAGCGATTGTCTGTATAGATTGGGCCTGTAATATTTGTGTCTCAAACAAATCGATGGGCACCCCTCCCTAGATAGAATTCGCAGGCACGATTTGACAAGTAAGCATACAATGAATAATTTACGTGATATATAGAAGTTATAGGCGCCTAAATATGGAGAGTATGCTTAAAATAGAGTTTCAAGTCAAGTTACTAAACCGATGCTAGTGGCCAGCACTAGATAGAGCAGAATCGTGCCCAGAAGTCCACAGTAAGAAAGGGGTACTCGCCAATCGTTGATGCCCGGGTACGCTCCTGGTAGGTTCCTACGGTTTGCTGGTGCCAGGTGTTTCAGATCGTGGAAATCACGGCGTAGCTCCTCTACTAGATTTCCGACAGAGTTAATTTTTTCCTCCAGAACTAGTTCCGGGGAAGGGTGGCACAAAATGGGTCGGGTTACGATAGTGGGTGGCGTACGACTCTCACTACAATAGTTCGGTGGTGCTAGTGGTGGTGCAAAGTTCTCGGCGTTTTCCAGACCGAACCAACGGTTGTTTTGGAAATGTAGGCGTCTTTTGCGTCTCGGGTTGCCTAGATGCACGTTCGACTGGTCCGACAGTGGGAGACGCGGGGTACGCTGTATTGGCTGCGATGGAAAGTCAGATGGGTTGGGTATCATGCACTGACCGTTGTGCGATGACAATAGCCAACGTTCGTTACATTCGCTGGTCGTCAGCGGCCTGTAGAGCGGTTGGCTAGTTGGGTAGGGTACCTCACGGCTGGGCAAGAGCGGAGGTTGACGATAACAGGGTTGACCCCTGTCCACTGCGCGTGCCTGGTTGTCAGAGAAGACCGACGAGTCTTCTGTACTAGTTTCGACGGAGTTACGTGCCTTGGGAATCCTGTAAAGTCTAGGTTCATTCACAGGCGAGGGATGCACATAGTACTGATCGTAGACACTCTCCCAACTATTGTCCGCACTGGCTAGGTTGTGGTTACCCCAGCTAGGATCTAGCGTGGGATTGATGTGTGGGTGCGTTCGGTCCGGTGCATGCCTGTGAACGTTCGAATGGGTGCGTTCCGGCGGGGCAACGGCGTAGTCGAATGGCACTGAATCTGCTCTAGAATGAGAGGGAGTTAGTGACTGGCCAGATAGTGTTCGTATAGTTTCTGGTTTAGGCCGCCTCAACGCTTTACGGGGTTTGCGTTTAGCATATAACGGTAGGAACGGACTTGGAGGGGGGAGGTCTAAGTTAGGTTGGTTTTGAGGTAACTCACAAGGTTCTATCTTCACCTCGACTGTAGTGCCGTTTTCGTCCGCCCGCTCGAGAAGAAAGTTAGCGACCTCGCATTCGACTTCCTCCTTGAAACGCTCAACTTCTTCGTTCTCGCTGTCCGAGTGGTAACTGGGCAAGGAGGCAGGGTAGTCGTCCTCGTCGTAGGTATCTGGCCCCTGGTAGTCAGGGTTGGTAGGCGGAGAATGGGTTTCGTCGTCGACTTGGTCGTCGCTGCCAGCGGACGAGCTCTGGTCGTGATACACGCCGACTCTGCTGTTGGTGTCTGTAAATAGCGGATACAATAATGTCAGTTGTATAATTTCACCAAGATAGTTGCAGTTAAGATACCTGTTTCGTGTAAGCTAATGTCAATTCAGCTTTTACTTACTGCCAAGGTCCATCTTGAGATGTGAGTGTGTCTGTTTTCGGTACACGCCACTGTGGTGATCGCGAGCGACTGACTGGGCTATGTAACTGCGTAGATTTAAATAGCCACTGTGAGGGTGCGGCTGCAAGACTCTTTGTTCTCGCACGAGCGGAAAATTCCGGTGATCACGTGATCACAGATGGCGGGAAATTTGAGGTTCAAGGTGAAGGTTGCCCTTTGTTTATAACTTGCAATAAATACCGAAAATCAAAAATATCACGGATTTTTGATTTGATAGCAAGGTATGATACCAACGAAGTTTTTGTGTGAATTTGCGGTCTAGGTGATGTTTTTGACGTAGCGATCAAGTTGTATCCGGCAGGTAGGTAGGCAAGTGTGCGAATGGTTGCTGTATCTGTGTCCACTATGTGATGTGATTTCTTTTCACAGGATTTTACTTGCGATCGGTTCTCTGCAGGTAGATTCTTTTTGATATGCTAAATTCCTTGATGATTCCAAATGTTCATGACAACTTTTTGCTAAGTTGATGTTGGTTTTTGGTAGGTTTTGGTGGTATATTTACGGAGCGCTCGCAAATCGTGTCTTATCAGAGAATCATGACGTCATCATCCCGTTTGAATAAGATGATGAACGGTAGTGACGATGAAATAAGCGACTAAAACAATAAGTGTGTCTTTAGTTTTTGCTGCTCATGATTTGACTATTATCATAGTTAATATAGAATAATGTCATCATTGTAGTCAGAAGCGATTTCAATGGTCATGAGCTGACCATTCATTTAATAAGTCTTTTGCTCATAGGCGCTAGGGGTACAGCTGCAGCCAGCTGGCAGCCTGCACCCATTGGAATAGCATAGGGAAGCTAGGGCACTTAAGGTTCCACATGATGTACTTAAAATGTCACTTAGCATCATCCAATTTCCCTGATGAGATGAATGTGACTCCAATGAATAGTGTGTTGTACACTGGCAACTTCATTTGGTAAATAAGACCCAGATTTCCTGACTTGTGACTTTTAAAGATCATTACTGGTTCACGAACAGGTTTGCAAACCAGAACCAATTTCTTTAGACGCATTCGATTTTATTGTTGGCCTAAAATTGAATCCGTCCATATATTTTTATATATTTTTATACACACACACACACACACACACACACACACACACACACACACACACACACACATATATATATATATATATATATATATATATATATATATATATATATATATATATATATATATATATATATATATATATACATACATATGTATATACATATATACATATATATATATATATATATATATATATATATATATATATATATATATATATATATATATATATATATATATATATATACATATATACATATAAACATATATATATATATATATATATATATATATATATATATATATATATATATATATATATATATATATATATATATATATATATATATATATATGTATATATATATATATATATATATATATATATATATATATATATATATATATATATATATATATATATATATTTGAAAGATTAATGATGAGTATGACATTGGTTTCAGTTGTCGATGAATTGGCCGTTGGAGGGAGTCTGATCTATGCCTTTGATGTGGTTACTGGCAGTAATCTAACATTCAAAGTGTCTGGCGGGAGCGGCGATATGGATCTTTACGTCAAGTTTGCTTTTGTTCCATCAGAGACCAACTCAGACTTCTCTTCCCTGAGATCAGGCAATAATGAAGTCATCACTGTACCTTCACCTAAGACAGGTAAATAACAATAGAGCGAGGAAGGTTTTCAAAAGCTAAATTGGTCATTTGTTTATCAGCTTGGAATACATATACCCATTTAACTATATGCATGCAGTATATTCGATTCATCTATCGTAGAGCAAGTTTAAATTTATCTGAAGTCGTATATCAATACTTGTCTATTTTATGCACACTTAAACCAAGATTTCATTCATTTGATGCAGGAATCAACAGTAGAGTTGAGTAATACAGAAACATCTTTTGTTTCACCTTCGAGAGGAAATAGCTTTTTGTGAAATGAGATTGCCTTTTAAAAGAAGACCAATGACATTTATATTTTCAGGTACATATTATGCTATGCTAAAATCAGCGAGCGACAAGGTGAGTGGTGCCAGATTCGTAGTAACCATGGACAATACAGATGGGGAATAATAGGAGTCGTCATTCAATCCCGCGGAAATCTGGAATTCCGATTATCGACACTTGTTCTGCATGTTCTGTCAGAGGTTGGCGAATTTGGGACTGGCCAGTTGTAAGTGTCGGAGGAAACGCCATAGTACCAAAAGAAAACCAGCGCCTAACACAAAGTCATTGGGACCTCTCTCACATGCCACGGGCTAGATTCGAACCCATGCTGTGATGAGAGACAGAGAGCAGTCAATGGCAATACCCTAGACCACTTAGCCAGCAGGGTAGTCCCAGAGACCTTATTTGCTAGGAAAACCTTTGAAAATAAAACAACCATTTGAACAGCCAATATCGAACTAATGAGGATATTAAAGAAGGATATCAAATTTCACATAGTAACTTATGAGGAGTCAATTTCAGAAGAGAAGATCAAATTCAGAGCAGTTTTTTTAACTACTCAGACTGCGAGACACTTACTACTTCAAAACGAAGGTCAAATATATAAATGTAAGAACCAATGACCCGAATAATGTTTGTGAGTCTCCCCAACTGTGTATATGGAAACCCAGTGAATTATTCCTTATATATGGACTGCTAGGTATTGACCTCAGACTTTTTCTGATTAAGCACATTTGCACTCAGAAAATATTTACCTTAAATCGATATACTGTAGATTCACAAAAGATTGTGTAGAGTAAATATTGCGAATTTACAGAAAATCGATTTTTGCGTTTTTTTAACTTTGCGAATTGGCCGCAACATGGAGTGCCAGCTATACACTTAAAGTGGCAGTACTAATCAATGCAATTTTTAATTTACATGTCCTAGGCTAAACGCTAAAAACGCAAAAACTAAACTAACGCAATCTTTTCCGAATTTACAGTATGCTATTCCTATTGGACTGCTTAGCTTTGCCTTTCAAATACAAACTTAGCAATACATTTTGGGGTTTATGAATCACATAAAACATTACATTACATTAAAACATTAAGGGCATCCCATTATGGTACAATGACCTTAATCAGGGCAAATTGTTTTAGAGTCGTCATGACCATATTTGTATACAAGACCCCTTTTTCTAGTTCTAAAACATTTAATGATTCATTATTGAGCGGATGCACCTAATCCTGAGTTTATCCCAGGTATAATTGTAATGTATGTTACGTTCTAAAGGTTGTGTTTATAGCGTGTGCCATTATCATGCATATACATGTACTATGATAATCGACACATCAGCTTTGTGTGATATCCTGTCGAAATCATATCATATCCCAGAATGTACGTTTATTTTATAATTAATATATAAGGACGATATTAATTTTTCATTTTATTCAAGATCAGGTACTGTTTGTATCATTAGGAGTACGCTAATGAGGAGATGATGGCTATTTTGTGGCAGAGTAAAGTCATCGTATCTTATATCCAAGAACATACTGTTTGGGTTTGGTTTGTATAGTTCTAGTACAAGGACGATATATCTTTTGCATTTTATACAAGAGACACTTTATCCTAGATGTCGGTCAGTACTAAAACCAAGGCAATATAGTATAGTAAGATGGCCCTTGTGATCGAATCCCAATCCGCTTGAAATTGTATATTGGAATTTATTTGGGTTTCGTCATCTGGCGGCATGTGCAGTTCTGGAAGATAAATATACACAAGGGTTATATATTGTTTGTATTTTATCCGAGATAATATGCCTATGAGTTATGTTAATCACAGGCCACATTTGTGCTATAACCTGTCGAAATATCTTTTCATATTCTGGAATGTATTTTGTTTTTTGCGCAATAACAATAACGATTACATGATTACTCAATTGATACGAGTAAAGGATTTTATTCATATCAGCACAGACAAACGTGGGGACAACTTATATCCGTCTGCCTCATTCTCACTGGATTTATAGGCAATTATGAAAACCCTCCTTGGTATTCGACCATATGCGTTCAAAAGTATTAGATGGACATTCGTCTGACTCTGAGGACAATGACCCGGTGAGAATATCTGAATTAAGGCTGTGATGCTATCTTGCATTAAAGGACCATTCCACCATGAATAAAACAGAGACCCAAATAGTTTCGTATGGTATTCTCTGCTTAAATCCAAGATCCCACCAATGCCAACCTTCATACAAGAAGTATATTGCTGTATATTGCGATTTTAGGCTGTAAATAGCCTCTAACAGGGCTGTTGGTGCAACTATTAGTCATTAGCAGTTAGGTAGCTGCTAATGACATTCTGTGTCTGTTAAGGAGGTGTTAAAACAGCAATATACTTCTTGGCGCGAATGTGAAGTCTGCACATCCCTGTCTGAGAGGTAAAGTATCTGTTGGCATGAGTGGTATATTTTGGAGGAAAACTTTAGGTTGAAGATGTTGACTCTATAACACAACACATGGACCGTGATGTTACCTGCCTGAAACCTTCAGCATTGGCAACCTCGTTTGTTGCATTCAAAGGTATTGGAGAAAAAGCCCCAGCTACGATACAGACATTTAATTCTGCACCAGTCGACCGGACGTCTGCCAGTGTCTGGTTGTTCAAATACCCATTGATGTAAAAAAAAATAAGCCAAGCCCACAATGACACACGTACATGTAGCTTGCGAATCAAAGCTACGTTCAGTTATGAGGTCATTCATACATCCATGACCAAGAAACTGGGTTACAATCGGACGTGCGGTTGTGTGTTATGCTCTGACTGCCCACGCATTTAGTGCAGGAATTATATGTCCTCACTGTATTCTACACAACATGTATGTTTTTTTCAATGATTAATACAACTCCTATACAAGTTGCTAGATCCTCTTAAATTAAAGCAGGTGGGAGGAAAGTGATCATCACAGACATTCTTATGAACAATAGATATTAAAGTCTACAAAGTCCAACCATCACCAGTTCCTATATTATGGAGCCGAATAGCCATTCTTTTCTAGGTTCATTGTTGGATCAAAAAGCTTTCGCTCACTCATTACAGTACTGACATTTAATTCCTGCACCAGTCGACCGGACGTCTGCCAGTGTCTGGTTGTTCAAATACCCATTGATGTAAACAAATAAGCCAAGCACATCAATGATACACGTAGCTTGCGAATCAAAGGTACGTTCAGTTGTGAGGTCATTCATACATCCATGACCAAGAAAATGGGTTACAATCGGACGTGCAGTCGGGCTGCCCACGCATTTAGTGCAGGAATTAAATGTCGTCACTGTATGTTGGTACACTCAGCGCCATCACCAGGTGTCAAGGGGCCTTAGAAGCAGTTGATCAGACGTGATGTCACTCGCATCTAAATAACATTACTTGGTTTGCACGTAAACGCATGACTGCAATGATACTATCAGATATGTTCCAATATGCCACCCAATTATGATCCTTAGCATTGCACAGTAATAGATTGAAGCATCCGAGAATATACGATTTTGTCTCCTACATGATAGAGTACATTAGGTAAGCCGCTTTCTCCCAACACATTCTTGACTTCCAACTAGGTCGAGGCGTGTGATGAGAATGGCAATGGGTGATAAGGGTATGTGGATGCTATTCGCCGTTTACTACGACACCCGTCACTACGTATCCCTAAGCGGCAGAGGAGAAAGCATGCAACGTTCCTTTTAATTTCAAATTGCACACATGTGCAACAGGATTTTTATTTCCATAATCATGTATATGGCATTAAATCCATTTTTGAAGTCATTCATTTTACACATTTTAGTACTTGTAATCGGAAAGGAGAGAACATCATTTATTGTCAATTGACTATAGTCAGAAAGGAAATATTATAATAGGAATTCTATTTACCCCATTTCATGTAAATGATAATACAAAAAACTTACAAGATTCAATATTCTAGCCTGAGATGTTCATAATAACGTTATATAAATGGTATTTGTTACCCCTATGTTGTTATTTGTGAGAATCTTATGTGAATAAGGTAAGGCATTTGTCATTCCAAGAGTTGTAAATAAGCTATTCATTGTGTCTTTGTCAGTCTTTAAAGTGTCGATAAATATACTCCAGTTATGAATAAATTAGTCTATGTTGTTCTTCATCATTTCACTTCTATTCAAGTCTTTTTAGTAAACCTCTCTTTACATCACCCCAATTCAGGGGGTGGTAAAAAGTTCAGAATTCGACCCATCTCCCCCTCACAAGAAATCTTCAGTTCCTCCCCCCCACACTTTTAAATGGAACAGCTCTAAAACAGTAAATATCCAGTGCCCATTCGATTGATAGTAAAATGGAAAAGTGGCTATAATTCAAACGATAAAAGATAACTCTACATCATTTGTTTTCAATTTTCACTATTAACATTTATTGCTCATCAAAGATGTACATTATTTCGTGTGCTATCCCAGATACTTTAGATCACCACCAGACAGTTTCATCAACAATGTATCAGGTTATATGATGAGTGAGGATCGCATAACTCATGTATCCTTAACCCGTATGCTGCTGGTGGCTAATTTGGCCAATACGAAATGATTACAAAAACCTGAAAAATGATTGAAAGACTGGCAAACGGTCACTCATCTGAGAATACTCAGTGAGAGCTATGCAATGAATACCAATTTGACAGGGTTTAATGGTTTTCAAGATTATTTGCGTCCTTGTGCTTTGGACGAAAGTAGCCTCAGCATTGGAAGGGATAACCGTAGCTTATGCATCTCCATCTCTGCACAATATCATTTCATATACTGGAGTTAGATTTATTTCAATTAAGGAACATGTTCTAAACCTTAAGTATTCAATTGAATATGACTTGCATTTGGTATTAGTGGTAATTTTGAGTTTATATACCGAATTTTGTAGACAACTCTGGTATTAAGAAGATTTTTCAAAACTGGTGTGACAAAATATTACAACAGAAAAGATTTTGAATGACGAAGGTTCCGTACTGACGTACCTGCGAAGAAATATATATATATATATATATATATATATATATATATATATATATATATATATATATATATATATATATATATATATATATATATATATATATATATATATATATATATATATATATATACATATATACAACATCATATAGAGGCAATATGTGATAATTACTTCGTTAGAAAACACCAGCAAATACATATGTAGACATATGAAACCTCGCGCACCGCATACACATACACAAATATGTATAGCTAGCAGAGTAAGTCAACTCAATGTTCATGTATTTGTTGAAAATCTTAAAAAACTGAGATTAGTCCAAATATTTTATTTCGCTGAGCCAGATAGATAAAATGTATGTATGTATCTTTATTTGCTGGTGCATTCGCCGTAAAAAATCAATCAGTTATTAGACAATTAATACTTACAATAATTTGTTATATGCATGGAACGTAAGTATATAGAAATGACAACAAAAGAATCACAAACATATATTAAACATTAAACTAGGATATAGCCATGAAAAAAGGTAACCTAAAATAACTAAATACGCAAAGCACCTAATAAGTGCTGATCAACAGCTAAGTGCATAAACAACGTATGGGATTTATACACACATAGAGGAAAATGCAAGGTACAGTACAGACATTTAATTCCTGCACCAGTCGACCGGACGTCTGCCAGTGTCTGCCTGTCTGGTTGTTCAACCACCCATTGATAACATGTCAAAAAATAAGACAAGCACACCAATGACACACGTAGCTTGCGCATCAAAGCTACGTTCAGTTGTGAGGTCATTCATACATCCATGACCAAGAAACTGGGTTACAATCGGACGTGCGGTCGTGTACTATGCTCGGGCTGCCCACGCATTTAGTGCAGGAATTAAATTTCGTCACTGTACTGAGTCGGTTTGTCGCAATCAATGTCCTAGCCTTAGTTTGAAGTAACATAACATATATTACAACACAAAGGGATAGCTTAATATAACTTTGATCCATAGCATACTGACATTGATACTTCGATTGTCTAGGATTGGCATAAATGAATGTATTTTGAAAGTTCTATTTTAAGAAATCTTAAAGGACAACACATAATAGTTAGGACTGACACCCATGTGAAATTGGAACCCCGTTCATTTAAATAATTCAAGCTTGTAAACTTTGGTAGGTTGCCACTAAATAAGTTACATTTAATATGTCGGTGTTGCACTCGAAGATGACTATTTTGATACGATCTCATAGTAATCGTAATCGGCGTGGTTAGTTAGACTGTGGGGTGCCATTGCCGGCACGTAGTTGCTGAGGCGGCAAGGCAAAGCAGCATGCTTTCTTGCGAAGGTGAAGGATTTGCAATGAATGCTGTTTGTGCAATACACAGCGCATTCAACTGCAGTGGACGTTTGGTGAGATGACATCACGCGATCAAATGACTTCTTGGGGACCCGCTTGAAACGACGACCATTTCCATCTGCAAATACAAATGGATCTTAATAACGTTAATGCATATTAGTAGACACATTATCAAGGAGACTCAATCATTTGGACAGATTCTACGCCTTTTTTAATCCAGTCCTTTGCCAAATTAACAGCTGCAGTCAGTTTATGTTAGCGATCATAACCCTCTCATTAACACAACGAACTGCAGCCACAATATAAAACGCGAAAAAATGATTGATGTTGTTGGCAGAGTTTTAAACGTGCAAACACAAGTTGATACCAAATCCATTGATAATTAGTGTACATTTATTCAAGGTATTCAGGAACTTCCCCTTGTCGCTGGAAGTGCGAGATGGTCACGTGGCAATTTGACAGTAACTCATCTAAATTCACTCAATAACTACAGCGTCGACGTTTAATTCCTGCACTATATGCATGGGCAGCCGGGCATAATACACAACCGCACGACCGATTGCCACCAAGTTACCTGGTCATAAATGGATGGTTGACCTCACAACTACGTGACATCAATGCCTGTGGCTATTTCTTTTAGCATGTTACCCATCGGTATTTGTACAACCAGGCACTGGCAGACGTCCGGTCGACTGGTGTAGGAACTAAATGTCTGTACTGTACCTTTGCAGGACTTCATTAACTGCAGCGGTCCATTCTGATTGTAGTGGAGGTTGGCGTAGTTAAAGTACAGGTAGCATGTACCAGCAGTCGTCAAGGCGGCCGCGACGCATTTCTGCTCAGCCTCGCATATTGCCTTGCATTGGTCAAGCGTCTTGGACGAATACCACGCGGAGTGCCCATACTGCTGCACCTCTCTGATCTCCATGAACTGACATTCTGAAAGAAAATCACATTGCAAAACTAACTAAAAAGATGATTATTTACATACCTTCCTTATTGATTAATACATTAAATAATAATGCTTAAGAGTTCCTCAAGAAATTGTCGTCCGGATCTATGATACTTTGGACAATAACCTTGCAGCTTAGAAAAAGTTTTACAAAATATTTGAAGGAGAGTTGCTGGTAATATTTCAATTAACATTTCTTCTTCAAATTTTTATTTTATTTTATGCTTTCACATGTAAGATTTCATCAAAATTGTTAGGCTGCTTTTGGCAGCTGTGAGCATTAATGGGTTAAAGAATAACTTTTCGCCTTGATGCGTGCGAGAAATTACCAGTTTGCAATTTCTTTAGGTTAGGCGCGTGTTTTTATATGTAGTCGGGTTACTGCGCTTCGTTCAGCAGTTAAAACTGAGTTGTTAGTTAATATGCAGACTATAGTCTGCATATTAACTAACAACTCAGTTTTAAGCATAGCAATGGCCCGCGTAACTTGCAAATCAAAGCTACGTTTAGTTTTGAGATCAACCCTGCATCCCTGCCGAGCAATCGGGCGTGCGGTCGCGTATTATGCCCGGCCTACCACACCTTTAGTGCAGGAATTAAATGTCGGCACTGTATATGTGGGATATTAGGTGAAGAGAGTTTAGATGATATGTTACGCATTATACGGCAAATGCAGTTTAAAAATATCAATAAGTTGCATGAAATAGGGAAAATATCCTCTTTGAGCACCTATTCATCCAAATAGTTGTTATCATTTATCATTTACCTATCTTTTTAATTTGAAATCATTTTTTATTGTTCATCCAAAATTGACTCAAGAGGTACAAGCAATATGCATTATGATAAAGTCAAGCAATAAAGAAGCTATTTACAATGCAAAGGATTTGATACCGACAAATCGATAAATAAAAAGTCAAAATGCAATAGCCTTTCAAAATATCACAAAAATATTGATGATAAGGAGATAATTAAAGAAAAAATATCTGAGAAGTCTCAATATTTGCAGAAAAGATATGGCTTTGCAGGATAATAATCCAAAATGGAGTTCTGTGTATATTGGTGACACACACCAAGATATGATGTAGTTTCTCAATAGTTTCTGCCAAGTACTTTTCAATCAGAAAAAGATCTCTCATAACCATTTTACTTTGTTTTAAATGAAGATCAGTAACACTATTCCTATTTGTGTAGATGATCAATTTATTGTCGTAATGATAATATTAAGCAATTTGTATTTTTCCTTAAAGTCCCCTGGGATTATCTCTTTTGTTTCTAATCCATAAATTGCAAAGGCCAATATTTCTAAGTAATTGTTAAGTATTTTTCCATATTCTATCAGATTTTCACATTCATACAGAAGACATTGCACTGTCGTTTTGCTGATTACAATAGGCACAACTTTCTGTTTGGGTGATTTTGTTGTTTGAATGATATTTTGTGGCAACCCTCTAATGGAGAATTTTGAATCGAATGAAATGCATTTACAAATTCACAACGGATTGATGATCAATAATAAAAGCCTCTCAATTCCATCATGGATGTGTGAACACCTGCCCTGTCTTCCCTTTCCATGTATTCATGTTCATCATTATACTATCCTTGCCGCTATCAAGAGATTTGCACAACTCACTAACTCACTTGGAATCCTTTTTGATAATGGTATTAATAAAACCAATCCGTAACATTCGATACTCAGAATGCATATTTAAAGCGATGTGTTTTGGTAAAAGTCGATATGCAGAAAAGGGCAAAAAGTATACTGTAAATCACTTAAACATGGCGTGAACATTATACAGCGCAATTCCGGTACTGTCCTGGATAGCGTGATCTAAGTATAGCGGTGAACGGGAACAGCAGCAGCAAGTTCAATTAAGAATTTTATAAAGACCGGGATTTTACGATAGCGCATATGGGCAGAGCGCTATTATCGCTATCGTATTGTTCCCGCTATACTTAAGTGATTTACAGTATTCTGCTTGTGCGCAGGCCTGTGGGAGTCTCTGTGATAGATGGTGCCTCACTCTGCTTGGTGATAGCTGAGGCATTTACGTTTAATCTGATCACGAAGAAAAACGTGTAGGCTCTAGCATTATGTAAACATCTCAAAATGACCCTATAATCACACATTAAGTAAGCTAAGGAGAGATCTATCTATCATAAATGGATCAGGTCACTAGGAGTTTCTTTTACTCCCGGGGGGGGGGGGGGGCACTCAGGTACAGAGGGGGGCCGCACCCGCGTTACGTATTTCGCGGGGAAGGGGTCCTTTTGAAGACCTCTGCATGTCCGCGATTTTGTAAAAGAGGGTCCTTTTTTGTACCCAGGTACGAAGTATGGGTGGTGAAAAACCCCTTACGAAATATACGCGGCTCTGACGCCTAGTGGCTCCCGAAGTGACTGGGCTTCCGAGTCTGTAGTTCAACAATATTGAACCTTACTGAAATGCATCTGATGCTGTTATCGTCGATGTTTATGTCTGAACCACCAAGTCTGCTGCCGCTAAACAGGCAGAGGATTATAAAATCTAAAGTTAAAATACGTGTTCCCGTTCATCCAATGTCAGTGTTTTGATAAAAGGAGTGTTTTTTACTGGAAAAAGTCCGCGTCTTTAAAAAATAAGGTTGCTTTTTTGGCCAGAAATCAGTGCTTTAGGGGTATTTTTGAATTATGATAACGAGCGTATGTACCCCCTAAATATCTAAGTGCCCCCCCCCCCCCCTCCCAGGCTTTTACTCAGTGACTTTCCTGCACAGGCCAGACTAGTTTTACAATTTATATCATCTTTGCAAGATATAGTTTAACCATAAGATAACCAATTGAGATTGATAGATACCTAATGAGGTTATTTCAATTGTCAAAATAATTCAATCAAATTTCCAATAGGCCCCTAAATCCAATGATAAACTCAACCCATTTACATTCAGAGCGGCCAAAAGAGGCCTGACGATTTTGGAAGTATTTTCCTTACAAAAGCATTTTGTTGAAAACATTTGAAGGAGAAATGTTGAACAGAAGACAAAAAACAAATCTCCTTCAAATATTTTGTGAAATTTTGCTTCATTCCCAAGTTATTTTCAAAAGTATAAAAGTAGCAGACGATATTTCGAGAGGAACTCTTGAGTGCGAATGGATTAACGTAGTTGCACAGTACACCAATTTCACAAGATTCAGCCGCGTAGAGTGGGCATATGTTTTTGTTAATCTAGTTTAGAACTGCATTCCTCATTCTCCTAACTCTTTTTGTTAATCTAAATTAGAATTGCATTCATTGTTTCAACTCACCTCTTGCACTGACTGCGATCCACAGCGACGTCAGCTGGGCGAAACACAAACGCACCACCTGGTAGGTGGAAGAGATCTTCATTCTCCTAACTCTTAGCCACCCTGAGTCTCGGCTGCCTCTCAGATATATGTGGTTCCTCGCAACTCTTAGCCACCCTGAGTCTCGGCTGCCTCACAGATATATGTGGTTTCTTGCATTTGTTTAGCGATCAACACACGAATGACGCGACGGTGCCATAGTTACAACAAGACAAACACAACTGAAAACCCTCTCGCACCCTTCAATCATTAATGGCTTAGTTTGCAGCAGGAATGCAATACTACTATACAAATATGACATCCCTGTGGGGTTTTCACCAGGAATAACTTCCCCGAGAGAGGATTGTCGATCGATGGCGTAGCCCGAGGGCGACAATCCTCTCGAGGGGAAGTTATTCCTGGCGGACACCCCAAAAGGATGTCATATTTGATTTATTATACCGAACAAAATATAAAATACGTAAGGGGGAAAAATTACAAACACCAGAGATTTTGATTGTGGACTAGTTTAACCGGTAGGTCACTCGGCAAACTCCATGGCTGTTGGTGGGTATTCTTCGGGCTAGTGGTAACTAATAACTTAGTACATAGCTGTTGCCATGAACTAATCAATTATACCATAGCTTTTTCTAAGGAGTGAGGACAACAGCCTGTCGCTAAGGAGTGAGGAAAACATGATGATTGATCCATGGCCCTTGACCAACCAGAATCAAGAATCTTCATGTGAGGTATTATAAAAGAAGAAAACGAACAAGAAGAAGAAGAAGAAGAATAAGAAGAAGAAGAAGAAAATGTGGCGGTGGTGTTAGGAGAAGAAGAAGTAGTGGCGGTGGTGGTGGTGGTAGAGGAAGATGAAGTAATAGTAGTAGTAGTTTTAGGGCATTGCTGAGCTACTTTGAAATCTGGGCTTGGAACTTCATTTTTCTAAATTTCCGTTCTTATACATATTGTTCTCTAAAACTCCACATACGCATGATCAAAATGCCACCCAGTCGAAATAGAGACGCCCACCACTTCTATTTCAAAGTCAGTCATTTCCCTATCAGATAAATTACAATGGGTGGTACCACAGAGAGTGATATGTTCTCCTTTGTCACATTTTTGTACATAAAAAATGTTAGCTTTCGCTTGAATGCTATAAAGTGAAAACGAGAAACTCACATTGTTGATCTTCTCTCGAAAATGGTAGTAGTTTGTAAAGCAAGTGTTGAAGGATGACCTGATGACATCAACAATTCCCAGTATTCATTTAATGATTAGTCAATCTGTTTTGTATTTATTTTTGTTTTCTTAATAAAATAGCAACATTCAACACATATAGCTCTATCATTTTCCAAGGGGTCGGGCACATGCTGATAATTCAATGTGCATATTAAGCTATGGTTATATTCCCAGCTAATTTGAACTATATGTGCATATTCACGAAATGCAAGTAGTGCATTTTTAGCCATATTACCAAACATAAAACCATGCCATCTGTCACTGATATGTATTATATACGAGCTGTGATGGAGAATTTAACATGTATTAAGCCTTTACCTGCTGGTAGCTAATTTGGTCAATAAAAAATAATGTGAAAAAAGCTGGAAAATGACTGAAACCCTGGTAAATGGATTCATCATACCATAGTACTCAAGGAGAGCTTTCCAATGAATATTAACATGACAGGATTGATTTCCAATTTTCTTTTGAGATCTTGTGCTTTAGACGAAAGTGAGTTGTAATAGTTCAATTGTTAATATTTGTCTGATATCAAAGTACTGTATTTTGCTTAAATGTCATATACCTTAAGAAGGATTTGCACCAGTGGTTCTACTTAAGGCATGAGGTATCAGCAAATAAGCTGTGCAATAACTGTCGGCATAAGGCACTTTAATAACTCCATGTGAAAACCTGATTAGGTACTGTAGATTTGCTAAATGTGCCTTGTATTACATTTGGCTACCTAGCTTTTTCAGAATTTGCAAAGTCTTATTTTGCCGTTAGTGATCACATGTGACAGGTAAATTAAAACAGGAATAAGCTGTTCTAATATTGGCGCATTTAAAGGAAACAAAGGACAGAGTGGCACACTTATTTAGATGTTATTTACGTTGTAATCAAGTGATAATAGGGCCATGGATATTGGATTGAAATTAATACTGATAAGCTGGGCGAGTCGACCTGGCTCAAGTCAGCAAAGATCTACTAGTCAGTATCAATAACAATTCACTCTCACACAACCTCAATCAGAATGTAATACGTTGTTCCAGTTTATTTGTCATGGACTATATACTTTAGCTTAAAAACAGGACAGACATCTAGCCTATATTTATCTCTATGCTGTCATATGTTTTATGTCATTTTCTTTGTTTCAAAGCAACGAATACTCCAGGTGGCCATATAGTGGTCAATTCAGTTTACACTTATCTCACCAGGGGAATCAAGGACTGTTTCAGTATGACAGCATAGACTACCGTACTTTGAATACTATTGCCCTAGAGCTGAGCTCATTATGGATATTAGAAATCTCCAAAGAAATAATTATGTTGAAAGACACTTTAAATTGGCTTTAACACCTAAAGAAATCTTTATGACATAAAAATGGGAATTGGTTGTTAAGATATAGCCATTTCTCATTTATTGGCCGCCATATTAAATTTATGCAAAATGAGTTTATAATATAATTATTATGAAAGGTATTTCAAATGAATCCTTGTACATGAAAACCCTAGTATAGGTTCTTTCATAACTCAAAACCATGATTCAGTTACAGAGATATGAAAATGCATCGTGGTAAATTAATTTGTTGCAATTGGGTTTTTGAAGAGCGCTAGTTTGCCTGTATTATACCCCCTACCCTCAATCTAACCTCACTAATAACCTATCTATGATTCTATGAAGAACTATGGTTAAAACACGAAAAATACAATCGACATAGATCGCCCATGTAGATGTAAAGACCTTGAGAATAGGTGGAAACACTGTACAGTATTGACAGCTCATGGTTTTCTCAGCTGCTCTTCGGGATTTCAGCATATTCAATTTTTTACCACAAACTCGGGACTAGCTCTGTGTTTCAATGCACAAAATCACGAATAAAGTACTACTGAGGACATTTCGTTTTAATGACATCTCTCAGAGATTAGGTATTTTTAAATCTGATTTGAATGGGATAACACTATTGTGATGACCACACACTATCGCAGGCCTTTCTGTAGTCTATTTTATATATTTCAATAATATTCATTGCTATTTTGATTGGCTAACCAACTAGGGAAGTCCATAGGCAAGTGTCTTGGATAAGTCCTTGAAATCTGAAATTGTCCCCAGTTGGAGGGAAACACAAAACACACATACACACGCATGATCTAGTGGTTTTATCATTTTCGGGGGTATGAAAATAGAGTACCAGAACCATCAATGGCAGATATCAGATACCCTTGCCTAACTTCCTAATTCCCCATAGTGAATATTTGTTAAAAGCATTGGGAGTTTCCATTCGACCTTTCACTTGGTTCATTAAGAAGTGCAATATTAATACGGTTGACGCTTTGTTACAATGGCATGACTCTCTGATGATTTCCCTTCTCCCTATCGTGTAATTAACTAACTCTCATGGTACCAATGTGCAATAATTCCGAGTGCATATTTCTGCAGCACCTAACATTTGAAATAGAACTAACCACTATCACAGAAAGGGCATTAGTCTCCACAAACAATACTAACAAGCTTTGACATTTTCAAAATATTTATGTACTGCAGGTTTAGTGCAATGTACTCACCTGACCAATCACGAGGAAGGGTAAATAAAACTTTATTCAACCCGCCCATAGCAAAGGTAGGGTAAATATAAGTTTATGTTTACCTGACCCCTCTAGAGAGAGGGTAAATATTTTTTTCCCTCCCTCTAGAGAGGAAGGGTATATAAAACTTAAGTTTTTACTGTCTACTCATTTTCCTGGTAAAGAGAACATGCATTGCAAGGGTCGCAACAACAACCACGTGCATGTCCTTCAGTATATAGAAGTACAGTGCGGCCATTTAATACCTGCACTAAATGTGTGGGCAGCCCGGGCAGGTATCAGGACAATATCCCCCGGATGATATCTCTAGTAAAACATGTGATAGTAAAAAGATTTTTTAAAAATTCCAGTGTTTCAAATATTCTAAAACATGTGTTAGTAAAAAGAAATAAAACAATTCCAGTGTTTTAAATTATCCTAAAACATGTATAAGTAAAAAAATATGTGTATATTTTTAAATCCAGCGTTTTAAATTATCCTTAAAAATGTGATAGTGTTAATAAAAAAATGATTTTTTTTTATAAAAATTCCAGTGTTTTAAATTATCCTACAACATGTGTTAGTGATTTTTATTTAAAATTAATAAAAGATTCTAGCGTTTTAAATTTTCCAAAAAAAAAACATAAGACACTGGAATTTTTGAATTTTAAAAAAAATATTTTTACTTACACATGTTTTAGGATAATTTAAAACACTGGAATATATTTTAATTTTTGATTTTTTTTTACTAACACATGTTTAAGGATAATTTAAAACACTGGAAGATAAAATTGTTTTTACTAACACATGTTTTGTCCGGGGGGGGGGGGGGGGGGGGGTTGTCCTGGGGGGATATTGTCCGGGGGGATATTGTCCGAGGGGATATTGTCCTAGAACCGCCCAGGCATACTACACTACCGCACACCCAATTGCCACCCATTCCCATGGGTATGGATGCGACCACAGGTCCCTGACCTCACAACTGAACGTAGCTTTGATCCGCAAGAAACGTGGGTTATTGCGACGGTCTTGACTTATGTGTTAACATGTTATCCATGGGTATTTGTACAAACAGGCACTGGTAGACGTCCGGTCGACTGATCATTGGTACAAAATGTAAAATGGTCCTATCAGTAATGGAAATATGTATCCATCTATATCTTATCTATACCCTATCAATATCAATATCTATCATCTATTTTATTTTCATTTCTTTTTCTTTTTTTTCCTCCTTTCTCTCAATTCTTTGGACTTTTTGTATTTTTTGCTCCAGCACAAAGTATAGCTGTCTGATTGGCATATATCAGATATCTTTTACTAACTTCCTAATTCCTAAAAAATGGATTTTTGACAAACAATATATCATGCTTTCTAACATTTT
>CAWWDR010000767.1:20000-33046 GCA_963942565.1 Maea johnstoni | reverse complement strand
TAGTAAATAAACATACAAAGAAGAATATTGTTTCATATTCACAGTCGGGTTGATAAAGTTACTGAAACAAATAATCACATATATATATATATATTATATATATATATATTATATATATATTATATATATATATATATTATATTATATATATATATATATATTAACATAACGATGATAATATAATATATATATTATATATATATATATATATATATATATATATATATATATATATATACTATATATATATATATATATATATATATATATATATATATTATATATATAATATATATATATATATATATATTATCATTATTATTTTATTATTATCATTTTTTCTTACTATGTTTAAAAAAATTGTGCTCTTTTCTTTTTTTTAATTTATGCATTTTCTGCTGTTTTCTAGCTTTTATTTTCTGATGCCACACCAGAGAAACTACTCCCAGGCCACGCTTAGACCTCCATAGAATAGGATTATATGATAGCTCGCGTAGTGAGTCGGCCGAAGGCCGGCTCACCGTAGCGAGCATTTACGGTATAGGATGTCAACAATGCCATTGTCAATGGAAGTACATACTGAGGCCTAGAAAACGGTGTCCGCACTTCCGTCAACACTTCTGTCTGTTCGTCTCTTATCTCGCTCGCTCGATAACCTCGCGAGAAATGAGCATAACTTTTTGCTTTAAGAGCACATTTGCCGCCAGATCGTTTCATGTTTTAAATATTTCTTAGTCAAATAATAAATTTGGATTGATTCCTTTAAATTGTGTCAAAATAGCGTTTTGGTCGCCGACTATCGTGCAACACACGGACGAACTATGCAACAACTGAAACATACATGCTCACGTGCGACAAATGCTGACGTCTTGAAATGACGTCATGTTACGATGGAATTCCGCGCATTCCAAAGTCGTAACTTCGATGTTCACGGTAAAAATGGCTTTACTCAACTTTCCGTGAATCGATTTCAATGCACTTTAAATCGCTACAACCGCCACAAATAATTCGACATGTCTCTTAATTCTAGTCGTGAAATGACGATGTTGCAACAGGTTGAAGTCGTAGTAATTTTTATGCCATATTTTCGGTCAATCGCTACGCATACTGTGTGTGGTTATTGCACACATATGAAGCGCATATGAAGGGGCTTCCAATATATTTCAGCAAAGTTCAAGTAAAGAATGACGTCACGGATAACAATAACAAACACTTTGTAACTGCATTTGAAGGGGACTGCAGAAATATCATCGAGCTGCGCGAGCATTTAAAGCTTTGCTTTCTCATCATAATATGATGAGAAAGCAAAGCTTTAAATGCTCGCGCAGCTCGATGATATTTCTGCATTCCCCTTCAAATGCAGTCACAAAGTGTTTGTTAGTGTTATCCGTGACGCCATTCTTTACTTGAACTTCGCTGAAACATATTGGAAGTCCCTTCATATGAGCTTCATATTTGTGCAATAACCACACACAGTATGCGTAGCGATTGACCGAAAATATGGGCATAAAATTACTACGACTTCAACCTGTTTGCAAAATCGTCATTTCACGACAGATTTCCTCTAGAATTAAGAAACATGTAGAATTATTTGTGGCGGTTGTAGCAATTTTAAACTGCATTGAAATCGATTCACGAGAAAGACGAGTAAAGTCAGTTTTACCGTGAACATCGAAGTTACGACTTTGGAATGCGCGGAATTCCATCGTAACATGACGTCATTTCAAGACGTCAGCATTTGTCGCACGTGAGCATGTATGTTTCAGTTGTTGCATAGTTCGGGCGTGTGTTGCACGATAGTCGGCGACCAAAACGCTATTTTGACACAATTTAAAGGAAACAATCCAAATTCATTATTTGATTAAGAAATATTTAAAACATGAAACGATCTGGCGGCAAAATGTGCTCTTAAAGCAAAAAGTTGTGCTCATTTCCCGCGAGGTTATCGAGCGAGCGAGACAAAGAGACGAACAGACAGAAGTGTTGACGGAAGTGCGGACACGGTTTCAAGGGCCTCAGTATGTACTTCCATTGACCCATGGCATTGTTGACATCCTATACCGTAAATGCTCGCTACGCTGAGCCGGCCTTCGGCCCGACTCACTACGCGAGCTATTAGAAGGAAAAAATATGCATTTCCTACAGTTTTCACAAGTAAAATCGTATGGCTCGTGACCTGAAATTGGCATGTAAATGCAAATTTTACTCATTAGCCATACATTGAAGTTGTGGTTTCAAAAATACATCTTGTTGTCGATACTTTGTATTTAAGCGATCGTAGTGACTTGTGCAATATTGAAATTTTGCTTTGATAAGGTGAAGGTCGTTAAATACCGTAGTCTGCAGCCGCAACTCTTGCAGACCGGCTACGTGGGAAATAATTACCTTACCTACCGACTGCTTTTATCTCACTCGATACATTCTAGTTTGAAACCAATTTGATTAAGATTTGTTTCCATTTATAGACAGTAGTAAAACGTTTGATCACGAGCATCGAACTCGAAAGTATCATTGTGAACGTTTTTCAGTATAGTCCGCTAGATGTCGCCACCATTCGTCTATTACAAGTCATTCCATTCATTCTTCACGGCAGGCATTTTTAGAAGGACATTTCCCGTCGAATTATAGAATCATTCTAAATGATAAAATGAACCTCCCTAGCAAAATTCTGTTTCTGTGCTTGATTATTTGTTTTACTGAACCTAGTTTGTCGGAGGAGGACTTATATCGAATATTGGGAGTTTCGAAAACAGCCACAGGTCCAGAAATTAAGAAAGCTTACAAGAAACTCGCTCGGGAATTCCACCCTGATAAAAACAAGGAGCCAAATGCAAATGAGAAATTCATGAAGATCAATGAAGCTTATACAGTTAAGATTTCTCTCTCTCTCTCTCTCTCTCTCTCTTCCTCTCTCTCTCTCTCTCTCTCTCTCTTCCTCTCTCTCTCTCTCTCTCTCCTCTCTCTCTCTCGTCTCATCTCTCTCTCTCTCTCTCTCTCTCTCTCTCTCGATCTCTCTCTCTCGATAGTGGCCATATATATACATATGTATATTATACATATATATATATCACTACTATGTATATATATATATATATATTATATATATTATAAATATATATATTATATATATATATATATATATATATATATTATATATATATAAATATATATATTATATATATATATTTATATATATATATTATATATATATATATATTATATATATATATATATATATATATATATATATATATACATAATATATATATATATATAAATTATGTATATATATATATATATATATATATATATATATATATATATATATATATATGTATATATATACATATATATATATATATATATATATATATATATATATATATATATATATATATATTATATATATATATATATATATATATATATACATACATACATACATACATACATACATACATACATACATACATACATAATATATATAATATATATATATATATATATATATATATATATATATATATATATAATATATATATATATATATCAATTAGATGGTATGGTTTGATATATTGTAAATATTGAGTGAAAATGATTGCCAATAATGACTTTATTGAGCAAAATGCCAGACCAAATCTTGTGACGGAGTCACATCTGATCTGCCCACTGTGACGGAGTCACACTGATGGTGCAAATGATGGGTTTTCTTCTAATTTGCCATTAATTATCAAACTTTTTGGAAATTTATGTGTCTCATTAAAATCTAAAGTTTGAATCAACATTAACTCTCAACAGAGATGAAACACATTTTAAAAAACACAGCAATACAGATAGTATATTCTTTGAACGGTTTAGGTCTTTTGCCAGAGAAATTCTTCCAGTCTTGAGTGTGTAACATTGACAGAGGTTGAGAGGTTTGATATCTAATCATAGCCCCTTTACATCTTCCCACTTCCTTAAAAAACATTAGTGAGAAACAAAAGCAGTGCAAGCAGTGTGGCATGTGTTTATTGGGTTGATATCCTGTAACTTGTACTAATAGCTCAGGCTCCAGATAGGGATGCACTTACTGGTCAGAAGTCAGACGGCCCAGACCAGGGGATTGCAATTAGACAGGTATATCCTGTACCGCCCCTGAATGGTGTGGCACTGCGAGTAAAGGCAATCCACAGCAGTAGATTAAGACAAAACAATGAGACAGGAAAATATCTGCATCCTGTCTGAAGCTATGGACCCCTGTAATCAAAGAACTCTGCTATATTAAGCCAATGCCACGATTAAGGAAAACATCATGTATTTTGGGACAACAAAGCTATGGTACTGTAAAGAACTCAAGAATAGGATAATTAAGAGCTATAGGTTAAGACAATGTATTAAAGGAGATGGGGGTATGGATTTTGGAACTATCCCGTTGTAAGTTATGAAGTTGTGAAATACTGGGGAACTGGATTATTTACGGAAATCTACTTGCTAAGGCAATGCAACTTCAGCAAGGACACACATTTTTTGGATTAGCATCTTTTCTCAACCTATTCATACCTGTGACAACTAAAATGATCTTCCAACTTTTGATATTTACATGTACTTTTAAAGGAAACATATTTTGAAAAAAATCAAGAAGAAAAAATGTTACAGCCATCAATACAAAACCAACAGCTTTCTTTCAGTGATTTTCGAATGTTTATAATGCTATGGTATGGTGCAGACCTTTCCAGAGCTACTAACACAGAAAAGAGATGCATATTAAGATATAAATTGATACCATATCTCATCTTACTTGCTTACAAAGGGTTACGCTATGAAAAAGTAACTACTTCACTCAGATCACATCTTCATGTGAGATTTATCTCAGGTATGAAGTGAGGTATACATCAAGACTACATCAGTACCTAGAAACACTTGTCCCCAATGAGAAGACCCTTTTTGAGTTAAAGTAATGATCTCTATACTAGTTAATGACATCTTAGTAACTTTAAATTGTTATCATCGAACCATTAGAAGCCTTTTTATTGCAGTGGTAGATGTTTCCCTCATTTATTCTTCCTAATATTCTGCATTCTTTTTTGTAGTCATTTCTAATAAAACTGCTTTTACAAATATTCAATTTTCTTCAACGAGTAGAAATCTTTGATATTCTACCCTTGTCTGGTACACTTCTCCCCCCCCCCCCCTCCCGCCCCCACCCCCCCCCCCCCTGTCATCTTACTTAGCTGACCTATATAGATAAGACGGTGGGTAGGGAAGCATATCATTCTCAGGGGAGCAACTGGCTGTGGCATCAGCCACTTACTATAACAGGAATGCCACTTTCTGGGTCCTGCCGGCTCTGTGCACATTTCCTGTAATGTATATTTATTGACTACGCATCAGCGTAAAAGATACGATACATCGAAATAATAATAAACATCATGAAAACATAAGCAAAGGCAAAAACATTTAACACCCTCTATGGTGATGGTAACCTCTGTGTTCCTGTAAAACAGGTCTGCGTGTGTCTGTGTCACCAAGCACTATCTAGGCTTATCAGGGTTACTCAGGACTATTGATTAACAAGAGCCAGGCAACCCATGGCCAAGGGAGGTATGATGCAACTTACAGCTGCAGCAGAGGCTGTGAAATGCATCACACCTCCCAAGACCTGGAATTTTCTTACAGGAGTACCTGAAAAGGTCTAAATTATAACATGGAGAAATAAACTTTTCGGTTTTATATTCATTAATTTAGAATACGCTTTTAATTTTTGAGATGAGATAAAGACTTTTCCTTAAAGTTGCTCCCTAACTTTTACCATGACGGAATGTGGTAGATGAATTTGTTTTGCAGCAATAGCAAAAAAAGAGATAAATTATTTTGATAATCACAAGTGATCTTCAATAGATTAAAGAAAATGGATTTTGCTTTTTTATTTCCAGACTCTAAGTGATGATGAAAAGCGGGTGGACTACGATAATTTTGGAACAACAAGTGCCAAACACAGTTTCCCTCAAGGTCAAGGTCGCCAACATCATGGTTTCCATGGTTTCGATGAATTCTTTGGCCACAATCCATTTCGTAACTTCCACTTCAGGAGAGACTCTGGTCCAGAAAAGCACCGCGTGACTTACAGGTAACCACTAAAAGTTTAAATAGAATTATGCAATGAAATAACTCAGCAAAGAATCACCTTTTGACTGTCTTACACAGCAAAATACATTCTCTTTATTGTACAAAAAGTTACAAAAGTTTCAAGTTTTAAACTGTTTTCTTAAGATGATCCTTTCTTGCATTTTCTGAAACTGGCTGTTAGTAATTGATTTTAAAAATTAAGACTGATTAAAAAGTATACATGTGTGAAACATACATATATATGTATATATATATATATATATATATATATATATATATATATATATATATATATATATATACATATATATATATATATATATATATATATATATATATATATATATATATATATATATATATATATATATATATATATATATATATATATATATATGTATATAGTCATTCATTTGTTTATGTAATTGCACTACATGCTGTTTATTCATGCATTTATGTTTACTTCTTTTCAGGAAGTATGTGACGAAGGTTGTTCCAGACAGTAAAAGGAGGCCGTATGTGTTCTATGCCTACTCTGACTTCTGTTTCTCCTGTATGAGACTGGAGCCCCTCTGGGAGAAACTTGTCTCTGACATGAACACCATTGGTAAGAATGCTCTGCACTGACTAGTGATAATCCGATGATCGATTATAATCGATCACTGGATCGAAAGGGTTTCGATTTTGATTTATCGATCCCGAAATTTGGCATCAATTATGATCGAAATAAACAGCAAAAAGGAAGTGTTTTGACATTATCAATTAATCGAATCGATAAAATTTCATATCAATGACATCACTAATTATTATTATTATTATTATTATTATTATTATTATTATTATTATTATTATTATTATTATTTTTATTATTATACTGTAGTTCTGCAGCCTTGTAATAAGTCCTCTGCAGGGACTTAGCAAGGACCTGTCCAGCCTGTCTCTTGGACAGGCAGTTTCCTGTAAACCTCCTGTTCGGACAGGCAAAAATTTCCGTGAAGAATTTTCAATTTTGACTTTTTTGATGTAACAACTAAATCTTTTCCTACCAAACCATCTTCTACGAGATGGCTAAAGTATAAAGTGCCATTTTATACACGATAGGCTGATAAATCTAGTTGGTGTAAGGATTTGAAGTAGTTGAGTAGGTAAATCTGGACGGGCAGAACTTTTGGAATTGCTGTTTTGGACAGGCATTTTAAAAATCCAGGCGAAGACCTTGGTCCATGGTCTTAGCCAGCAGGGCGTCTGGGTGCCTTTTTGGACACCCAAACCCTTAAAAAGAACCCCTCAGGACACCCAAATATTTTTGTGTGGGATTTCTAAAAATCCTAATCTCGAGCCTATAATTGAATTTTTTCATCGCCTTATAATTCCCATGACATTGTTTAATGATATCATGCCTTATTCTGATGAATTTATACATGTGTATGGTTGAAATATGAGTATATTGTGATCCCCCTTAAAAATTTGGACGCCCAAAAATTTTACAACTACCAATTTTAGGCACCCAGTTTCTAAGACCCTGCCTTGGTCCTCTGACTAAGACAACTCACTTCCCACTTTTATTTCCAGGACTAGGCGTAGGAACGTTGCATATTCAGGTCGACGCCAACCTTGCGCATAAGATTAAGATTCACCACGCACCGACCATATTTGGTGTGATTGATGGGCGTGTGACCTACTTCAAGGGAGATGTCAGCTTGCAGCTTCTGCGAGACTTTGTCAGAGGATTCTACCCCAGGAACCTGATCACAGAGGTGGGCTTACTTAACACATTCACACTCAGAGTTCTTTTAGAAAGTATCGTCTGCTTCTCTCATACTTTTGAAAATAACTTGGGAATAAAGCGAAATTTCACAAAATATTTGAAGGAGGGTCGTTGTATGCCATCTGATCAACAGTTCTCCCTCAAATATTTTTCAGAAAGAGCTTTTGTAAGTAAAATATTTTCAAAATTGTCAGGCCTCTGTTGGCCTAACATACTGATGCTTGCGAGTGCCTCCCAAATTGCTGTCTGCATCTATGATACTATTGACGATAACTTTGAAATTGAGAATGATTTTGCAAAATATTTGAAGGAGATATGTTGGTAATACCCACAACTTTCCTTCAAATATTTTGCAAAATCAAAATCAAAACCAGCTTAGTATTGTTCTGATTTCTTTTTCAAATATTTTCTTGGGAGATTTCATCAAAATCACCAGGCTGCCAGCTGCCTTAGGTAGCTTTGAGTATTAATAGTTTGACACATTTATTGACACAATAAAGCCTTCAATTTTTTTTCTCGTAAAATTATACTTTAAGTTTTCAATTTATTGTCCTAAGTAGCATAGATACAGAAAAGAACATCAAGAGTCATCAAACATGAAAGGGTTAAAAGGAATGAAGAGAAATAAACAAGGCAATTTCTTTAGAAACTAAGTAAAAAATTTGACTAGTTTTTTAATTTAGAGCTTTTATACTTTGTAGGTGGAAAGGGTGCTATATAAAGCATCACCTTTTTTATTGTCATTATTATTATTATTGTCATTATTATTATTATTATTATTATTATTATTATTATTATTATTATTATTATTATTATTATTATTGTCATCATTATTATTATAGTTATTATGAATTGTTATTTTAGGTGACGAATAACAACTACAAGGATTTCCTGGACGGCTGGAATGACAACCATGTGCGAGTTTTATTCTACGCGAATCGTAAGCAGTGTACGCTAAGAATCCTTGCCGCAGCGTACGCGTACCGCGAGAACATCAAAGTGGGTTACGTCAACTTGAACAGTCCTAACACGGCAGTGGTACAGAAAAAGTTCAACGTCAGGGAAAATCGAGAAACTATGATCATGTTCAATGAAGAAGTCAGCACTCCCATTGCTACGCTAACAGTAAGTAATAATAATGATAATAATAATAATAATAATGATAATAATAATAATAATGATAATAATGATAATAATGATAATAATGATAATGATGGTTATAATGATTATAGTAATAATAATGATAATAATAATAATAATAATAATAATAATAATAATAATAATGATAATAATAATGATAATAATAATAATAATAATTGGAATTTATATAGCGCCATTTCCATTCATAAAATGTTCCGTAAGCGCTGCACATTGTCATAGTTTGAGTCATAGTCAACAACGCCTCAATGGGCGAGCCTGAAAAGGTGTGTTTTGAGATACTTCTTGAAGGCCTGACATGATGTAGAATCCTTCAGGTGTTGTGGAAGCGCATTCCATAATCTCGGTGCACTAATGGAGAAAGCGCGATCTCCAAATTTGAGTCTAGTCCGAGGCTCATCCAGAAGGCCCTTTGCTTCTGATCGAAGATGGCGTCTGGTTTTATAAGGCACGAGCAGCTCCTTGATGTACTTAGGTGCAAGTCCGTTTAGCGCCTTGTATACCAGCAGTAGGACCTTAAATTGGATGCGGAATTTGATTGGTAGCCAGTGAAGCTTGATAATAATAATAATATTGATAATAATTATAATTATGTTTAAAATAATTATAGTAATAATAATAATGATGATAATAATTATAATAATAATAATATTAATAATAATAATAATAATAATAATAATGATAATAATAATAATGATAATAATAATAATAATAATAGTAATAATAATAATAATAATAATGATAATTGTTTCACAAGGGTAACATAGTCAAATCCAGGATTTGATTTTCCTTCAAGCCCTGCAATTGAATTTTTTCAGTTGATTTTCCCCGAATTGGCGCCTTGAAGAGAAATGTTTTCTCTGCTATCTTTGTCAGTATTCCATATATCTGTGTGTTTGTGTTATTTCAGATGCAGCAGATCTCCCGCAGTACCATCGATGAGATGATGGAAGCTAACAAGTATCTGACCTTACCCAGACTCTCCTGCCAGCTGCACTTCAACCAGCTCTGCCCCGTAGAGGTCTCCTCCAGGCGTAAAAAGTAGGTCATTAAAATAAATAGGTCACTGAAATAAATAGGTCATCAACATAAGTAGGTCATTGAAATAATTAAGTCATCTCGAGGGCGTCTTTAACCCATTAATGCTCACAGCGGCCAAAACAGGCCTGACGATTTTGGATATATTTTTCTAACAAGACATTTTTGAGGGAAATATTTGAAGGAGAAATGTTAACCGGAGTCCAACGACAACTCTCCTTCAAATATTTTGATAACTTTTGCTTTATTCCCGAGTTATTTACAAAAGTACGAAAGTAGCAGACTATACTTTCCAGAGAAACTCTGAGTGTGAATGGGTTAAACATAATGCTAAAGTCAGAACCAATGCTCTGGTTTTCAAAGTTGACAACACGGCCTACCAGTCATGTGATCGGACACTGTAGCAGTTTGAAGGAGAACTGTTCTTCAGAACTCCATCTACAACCCTCCTTCAAATAGTTTGTGAATATAAACTTCAATACAAAGCCTTTTTTTCTATTGTATTGTTTTCTTGCAGGTTGTGTGTTGTACTTCTCACTAAGAATATCGAGTCCCATGAGCAGTTTCGCGCGAGTTTCCGAAAGTTTTCCCAGCAGGTTGACTACGAGAGTGATCGCGTGAGGTTCACCTACATTTACGAGGATGCTCAGGGTCATTTCGTGACAGTCCTCACCAGAGGCGTCTCCATGGCGAATGAATCATCACTGCCGGTAAGAGATGGACATTATGGTCACATTATTTGACCATTGGTTTTTCTTTGTGGTATAAGTTAGAAAGATAAAGAAAATGAAGGCTAGGGCGATAGCACATAGAATAGGTATTCACACATTAATACTTGAGTGACCAAAAGCAGCTAGGCAATTTTGATGAATTCTATCAGGGAAAAGCAAATTTAGGGAAATATTTGAAAGAGAAATATTAGTCAGGACACTACAAACATCTCTTCAACAGATATTTTATAAAATCATTCTCTTTTCAAAAGTTATCGTCAAAAGAATCATAGTTCTATAGGTGGCGCTGCTGTGGAGTCAAGGAAGTGATCAGCGAGATTTTGATTGGTTGTTGAGTATTTGTCTTGCTTAGTTATGAGCTAATACTGTAGGTGGCACTGCTGTGGAGGGGAGTGAGTGATATTTTGATTGGTTGTTGAGTATTTGTCTTGTTAATTTATGACTTCATCAAGTAGATGACACTGCTATGGAGTCAAGAGAGTACCGGTGATATTTTGATTGGCCTTTTGAGTATTTGTCGTGTTTAGTTACGACTTCATCTTGTAGGTGGCAATGCTGTGGATGCGAGGGAGGGATCGGCGAGATTTTGATTGGCTGTTTAGTATTTGTCTTGTTTAGTTATGACTTCATCCAGTAGATGACACTGCTATGAGTCAAGGGAGTACCGGCGATATTTTGATTGGCTGTTGAGTATTCGTCGTGTTTAGTTATGAGCTTATCCTGTAGGTGGCACTGCTGTGGAGTCAAGTGAGGGATCGGACAGATTTCAATAAGCTGTTGAGTATTCTTGTTTAGTTATGACATTATCCTGTAGGTGGCTCTACTGTGGAGGCGAGGGAGTGACCGGGTGAGTTTTGATTGGCTGCAGGACGGGTGGAGCGTGTCAGGTGACGCGGCAGGGGTCAGCGAGAGAAGGTTGAAGGCGGCCATCAGCTACTCTCTCGACAGCAAGGACGTACTGCAATACGACGCCAAATCTCTACCAGACCTGCTCGACGAGCACGCACAGGTAAACCGGGGGCGCTAATTCAGGAAAAAAATTGTTTTATGAAAATAACGTTAGAATCAACCCTTCCAATGCTGAGTCTAGTTTCAGCCAAAGCACAAGGATGCAAAGGTTTTTGAAAATCATCTGTCATGATTGTATTCATTAGATAGCTCTCGCTGAGTACTCCAAGATGTGCCAGGGTTTCAGTCATTTTCTAAGCTTTTTGCATTATTTTGTATTAGCAAAAATAGTCAACAGCATAATTTGTAGCTTGGTTATGCTTTTATGCCTGTGGCGACCAAAACCGTGTGAATATTTTTGTGATATCTCTCTGAAAATAACTATTTTCAAAAAGAATTTCAGGGAGAAACAACTTCCAAGTCATGATTTAACCTATATATGTCAGAACAAAGTGATTCATATCTTGAATAACCTGATATGTCATATTTACAGGGGCTATTCATTCGCATTGTGACCCGCATCGGAGATTGGTGGAATGCCATATATGACAGATTATCTGAGTAAGTTTTGTGAGTCTTTCTTCATTATGTATATACATGTATATATATATATATATATATATATATATATATATATATATATATATATATATATATATATATATATATATATATATATATATATATATATATATACATATATACACATATATATATATACATATATACACATATATATACATATATATATATATACATATATACACATATATATATATATACACATATATATATATATATATATAAATATATATATATATATATATATATATATATATATATATATATATATATATATATATATATATATATATATATATATATATATATATATATATATATATATATATATATATATGAAACTGTCCATCTATCTATCATGAAGTGATTTTGGATTGTGTGTGAATTGACCATGTTATCTTCAACCTTCACTCTGATAGGATGAATCTTCAATTTGACCTTTACCGACACTTTTAAGTATGAGGAACTGACCTGATGGACTTATACCTTCAAGTTGACCATTTTGATCTTGATTTTCACTGATTCAGGTCGGAAGAGTTGACCATTTCAACCTTGAACTTTGCTACGTTGCAGATGGTTAGAATTGACCATACAGATTTTGACCTTTGTTACGTTAATATGAGTTTACCATTGCAACCTTGACCTTCGCTGTTTCAGGTGGGATGAATTGACCATACTGACCTTGACCTTCACCGTGTTCTTTGTGGTGGTTA
>CAWWDR010000767.1:0-15000 GCA_963942565.1 Maea johnstoni | reverse complement strand
CTGCTACCTGGACATGTCAACAGGAAGGCAGTTTGCTATTCATTAGCAAAGTATTTGAAGTTGTCAGTGCAAAATCTAACAAAATGCGGTTTCTGGGAGGCAGGCAGTATTGTTAAGAATATTGGTAGGATGTTGTATCATTGAGGAAATATCAATGTTGTCTCCTACTGCGAAAATTTAAAAGGTGCCAAACCCTACCTTTCCCTTGAGAATACCATCTGGATCTACGATACTTATGAAAATAAGTCAGAATATGTACCTGAATTCAGAAAATATTTGATGGGAAGTTATTGGATGAGTCCAGATTAACATTTCCCATAAAAATACCATCTCGATCTACAATACTTATGAAAATAACTCAGGATTGGTAATTGAATTTGAAGTGTATTTGAAGGAAAGTTAAAGGACGAGTTCTGATCTACATTTCCCCTTAATGGATGATCTGAATCTGCAATGCATGTATATCTTTATTGACTGCTTGTCCAACGCAGATTCATACAAATGCATTGAAAAAATTAAGTAAAAAAGATAATATACAGAACTGATAAATACTTGGAAATGAAAATAATAAACAAAAGTTAGAGGTTGGAATATGAATTCAAAAAATATTTGAATGAAATATTGTCTGTTAAATTCTGATCACTATTTCTCTGAATTAGATAATTTTCCTCTGATGGCTTTATAGGAGAGATATCAAAATAGTCCAAATGTTTGGGTGCTTTGGGCATGACTGTGTTCACAATGACTTGAACCCTAAATTGCCTTAGTAAAGCCTTTTCAGGGTATTCAATAAGCGAAATAATACACTTGTAGGGACCCTATGTTCTAGTCCCTGTTTATATGAGCAAAAACGTGGGTTTAATCTATCACTTAGGGATAGGTTCCAGAGCTCAATACAATACCAAATAGTGATATTGTATCGTAATGATACTATTGTTGAAACTTAAGATGTTTACAAAATAGACTTATTTGCTACCTAGGCGTCTCCCCCTAAAAGCTGTTTGCTATTTATAAGTGCAATTTACGAAGCTGACTGTGCTGAATTTAACAATATAAGTTCCCTTGGAGGCATGGAGTATTATTAAGAATATCGTTAAAATCCTTAACCCATTTACACTTAGAGCGGCCAAAACAGGCCTGACGATTTTGGAAAATTATTTACGAAAGCATTTCTTGGAAAATATTTGAAGGAGAAATGTTTTTCAGAATCCAACCAACAACTCTTGTTCAAATATTTTGTGAACTTTCGCTTTATTCCAAAGTTATCTTCAAAAGTATGAGAGTAGCAGACGATACTTTCTGAAGGGAGTCTGAGTGTGAATGGGTTAAGGAAATGTCAATATTGTATGGTATCGCGATAATTTTAAAGGTGCCAATCCCTCATCATGGTTGTAGACTACCATTAGGTAGAAAGCACCTCGTAGAACATGACAGTATTATCCAAAATAAAGTTGTGCAAGTATTGATGATCATGTGTATGGAACATTATTGACCACCGAAATGAGGCTTTCTTAACCCATTTACACCTAAAGCGGCCAAAACAGGCCTCCCAATTTTGGAAATATTTTGCTTGGAAAGGTATTTTCTGGAAAATAGTTGAAGTAGAAATGTTGAGCAGATGCCATACAACAACTCTCCTTCAAATATTTTGTGAATCTTAGCTTTATTCCCAAGTTATTTTCAAAAGTATGAGAGTAGCAGACGATACTTTCTAGAGAAACTCTGAGTGTGAATGGGTTAGAGATTTCCTCTCTTTTCAAGCCTTAATGTGTGCTTCCAGTCGATCTTACCTAATTGGCGGTCAGATAGATATAATCGGTCACTTAATGGTTCCGGGACAATCATTTGTATTTTGGGGTGACCTTTTATTGAAATGAAGAGACCAGAGATGTTACTTTGTAAAATCAGTGGTCTAATTTATGAACTCAATAGTGTGTACCGCATATTAGGTGATGTGCTAGGCGGGCAGCTACTTTTGATGCGCAGTTTAATTTTTGCGTACACATATTGAATGACAAGCACAGTATACAACATATGGAGCCATTCAGTATCTGATATCGGTGTTGGTAAGTGCTGCTATCTGCATATTAAACAGATACGCTCACTTTAGGCCAGCAAATGTTTGATAGGGTTGCCAAAAATTGTATCTTGGTGATGTTTTTGGTCACGCAAAGCTTGGCAGCCTATATTTATGTGGCTCTAGAAGTGTTAAGAGGCTTTTTGTAGGTAGAAAGTTAGCTCCTGTTTTTTAGTCCCAAAATGACCCTAAAGTTGTTGTGACAGCCGTGACTCCTTTAATTAAACCATTTCTCCTTATTTATTAGAATACTTAGGTTTTATTTGATTAAACCTTTAGCAGCAAGGCAGGTCCTCCTTCCTTCAAATGATTCCACTAATTTTAGTTCTATTTCCATTTTCAACTGGAGTGCACACATGGTACGATAACTTCAAACAAAGCTCACTAGAGAAATATTTCAAAATAGTTGAAGAGGGATTGTTGAACAGAACTACAATTCAAATATTTCTCACTATATTGCCTCTTGATTGAGATTTATGTGTCAGACCGTGTGTACACTTAAGATAAAAATCGCTTGAAATGTATATATGGGTGTTTATTTGATTGTGTGATTTAACTTATGTTTTCTTTAACCCATTGATGCTTAGGAGTTCCTCAGGAAATTGAAGAGGTGATAAATGGTATTGTAGACAATAATTTGGCAATTAAGAATTATTTTACTAACAATTTGAAGGAGAGTTGTTGATAATGTTCAGATTTACATTTCTCCTTCAACTATTGTTCCAGTTATGCTCTTCTCTGAAAGATTGTTAGCTTGTTTTCGGACGCTATGAGCATTAATGGGTTAAATAGATTTATTTCTCTTTTCATGGTGTTTTATTCTAGTTGATTCGCTCAATGTATTTATTATTATTCAATTTCTTTATGAAATAGTGTTGTATCAATTTATAGTTTTTGTGCTGAGAGAAACTGCATACGTTTTGAACAATGTCTCTTTTATTTGTTACTGTGAGTAGAAGTTGGATCGGACATGTGGTTCCTAGATCTGGAATTTGGAATTTCAATTATCGTCACTTTTTCTGCCTAATTAGGCTAATAGTGTGTGACTAGCCAGTTGTAAGTGCTGAAGGAAATGGGAATACCTGGCAAAAAACACCGCCTAACCCCAAGTCACTGGCAACTTTCTCATATCGCCTGGCTGGGATTTAAACCTGCGCAGTGGTGAGAGACATCGAACAAACAGTGGCAACATGTTAGACCACTCGGCCATCAGGGCAGGCCCTTCCTGATCTGAAAACCATGTAAGGTGCATGGGTGATAATAACGCAGTATGTTACTTTTTCGGTAAGGCCAGCAGGAGTACTTGATTCTGACTCATTTCATGAGAAGTGAGTAAGAGAACCATTTCATGAGAAGTGAGTAAGAGATAGTTTTATGAGAAGTGGGGAAGAGAACCAGTTTCATGAGAAGTGAGTAAGAGATACAGTTTTATGAGAAGTGGGGAAAAGAACCAGTTTCATAAGAAGTTTGAAAGAGTACCACTTTCATAAGAAGTGAGGAAGAGAACCAGTTTCATGAGAAGTAAGGAAGAGAACCAGTTTCATCAGAAGTGGGGAAGACAACCTGAGTCAGCCATTGTCGTGTTTTTTCTGAATAATGTGCAAGCCTTTGTGTTTTCCACATCAACCAATATTATACAGTCTCTCTGGCTAACACAGCCTAATGGTCTATATAATATACCAGATCTAGCACATGTGACATGTCCCACTACTTCTACTCTCAGTTTAAGGAAAGGTGTTTATAAGCTTGATTTAACCCTTCCAATGCTGAAGCTGTATTCGCCCAAAGCACAAAGATGCAAAAATCTTTGAAAAACATCTAAACCATGTCATGTTGGTACTCATTGGAAAGCTCTCGCTGAGTACTCTCAAATGAGTACCCATATGCCAGGGTTTCGGTGATTTTTCAGGGTTTTTTGCATTTTGTTTTGGCAGAATTAGCCACCAGCAGCATAAGGGTTAATACTTTATTATGATCCTCTACCAATATATTGCATCGCAATCAAATTATATTCTATGCCTTTTGATATCTTTTGACATTTTTAGGAAAATATAAGATTATAAATGTTATAGGCAATTGTACATATTTATCATATAAAATGTCTAACTAAGTGTATATCTGGCTTTAGCTGATGAGACAGTCATTCACTTTGTACTACAAGTTAGTACTAGTCATTTTGATAATCTATGAAGTCTACATTTTACATGACTAATTAAATTTTAACCTATTCATGCCTGGGTCATCTGGATAAATAATATAATATCTGAATAACTTATGAATAACACATAACTCTGCTGTATTTATGAATGTGTTTCTATATTTGCTTTAGTTCGGAAAATATTCCCAAAATATGCGAGCATTTTTGAGAAGTGGCAGGCACAAATGGGTTAAAACTCTTAAGGATGTAATCCCTTTCTTTATCCCTATGCTGCTGGTGTCTAATTTTACTATAAAAAATGATGCAAAAAAGCTGAAAAAGAACTGGAACCCTGGCATGTGGGTACTCATCTAAGAGTACTTAGTGACAGCTATCTAATGAATACCAATCTGACAGGGCTCATATGGTATTCGAAAATGTTTGCATCCTTATGCTTTAGAACGCAGTTAGACTTAGCATTGGAAGGGCTAAAGACTTGGCTTACTACAGTAGTTATTCTGAGAGAAGTCTTTTCTTGTCAGTGTGTATGTAGGCATTCATGTAGGCTGCATTGAGCACAGGCTGTCAGATTTACAGGGAGATATTGTCAGCAAAATATGGCTTGTTTAAAAAGGGATTCACAGTATATCATGAATTGTATCCAGAGATGTTCCATAAGATGATTTTGTAACCTTATGATGTATGTAATGTGAATATTCTGTACATTCACCAATGACAATTTTTTCTCCATTTTGCCATAACTAAAGCTGTATTTCCTTGATTTCAGCTTTTAGCAAATTTGGGATGGTATTTGACATTTTTGATAGTCATTTACTTTTTTTTCATCTTTGAAGTACACTTTTGGGATATGATGGTCATTGCAATTGTTAATTTTCAAGAAGTATTTTCGCTTGATGCATTCTTCCATTGTAACCTATTGAAGTTCATAAAACCACACTTAACCCTCATGCTGGTGGTGGCTAATTTGGCCATTATAAAACAATGCAAACAATGACTGAAAACCTGGCACATGGGTACTCACCTGAGAATACTCAGCGAGAGCTACCCAATGAATACCAACATGACATGGTTTAGATGGTTTTCAAAAATCCTTGCATCCTTAGGACGAAAATAGCCTCAGCAAAGGGTTAATTGTAAACTCTCATATGCATAGGTAGCATTTCACTGTAGTTGTATGGTACTTTGTCTAAAGATGGTTTGTAAATCTTCCTTCTTTATGTCACCAGCTCTTTGTAATACTGAATAATATGTAAATAGATGAATGTCCCACCTCAAACATTGAATAATGTGTACAGTTTAGCAGTCCAATATGTTTAATGTAGCTATTATCATGTAATGAATGTTTCCAACTAAAACTTTCATTAACTGAAAATAACCATTGTTTTAATCTTATTTTGGTGTTTAAATGTATTACTTGCTGTATGTTTCTCATTGTTTATTTACTATTTATTTGGTAAGGTTGCTGGTTGTTTTGATCAACTGTTATCTGATGTATTGAAGATGGCCCGTGTACCCTCAGCACACCCTAGATATGCTATACAGTACAGATATTCAATTCCTGCACTAGTTGACAGGATGTCTGCCAGTGCACGGTTGTAGAAACACATCTGTTACCTGATGTGTTGAAGATGGCCCGTGTACCCACCAACACACCCTAGATATGCTATACAGTACAGGCATTCAATTCCTGCACCAGTTGACAGGATGCCTGCCAGTGCATGGTTGTACAAACACATGTCTGTTATCTGATGTATTGAAGATGGCCCGTGTACCCACCAGCACACCCTAGATATGCTATACAGTACAGGCATTCAATTCCTGCACCAGTTGACAGGATGTCTGCCAGTGCATGGTTGTACAAACACCAATGGATACCATGTCAATGAAAATTAAAGCCAAGCACATCAATGAACCACATAGCTTGTGAATCAATGCTACGTTCAGTTGTGAGGTCATACATGGATCCATGCCCAGGAAACTGGGTGGCAATCTGTCGTGCAGTCGTGTATTCTTCCCGGGTTGCCCACTCATCTAGTGCAGCAATTAACTGTCAGCTCTGTACTTGAAACTGCATTTAGTATTTCTTTCAGCAAGCATCTGGCAGTATTGAAAATAGTAGTATGAATATCACTCGTTACCATTCCTCAATAATGGCAACATTTGTTTGACTTGCCAATAATATAATAGTTAGCTTTTTAGCCAGATTGTTTAGCTGTATTTGAAATTACACATTTAAAAGATTTGAATTTAAAAAATGAATTGAAAATTAGATTAAAAATTTAAGTAAAATTGAATTCATTCATTCCTAATAATTCTGTTTTTTTAAAGATTTGCCAATAGTATAGTAGTTAGCTCTTTAGCCAGATTGTTTAGCTTTCTTTTTTTTGATTCCCTGGTTCACCACCAGAGGGAGCAGCACTCAATGACCTTTGCCCATCTACAGCGAGGAGACCCTTCTGTTGTTCCTTCTATTGTCATACACCCATTGTTGTTTCTTTATATTGTTTCAGTCTAACAAAAGTTGCAATAAAGTACTCTTGCAAAACTAGCCAGACTTTTGTATTATCATTGCAGCCATTTTTTGACAGGAAATGCCATAGCAGTACAAAGATACAGTACAGACAATTAGAGGTTCCATCACTCGTGGATGGAAAGAGGAGGTATCTTGTACTCGTGAGTGATTTTGTGTCTTGGGACGAGGCTTGCCGAGTTCAAATCCACGCGCGCTATTGTTGGGTCTACCTTCCTCCCAGCAGCAGTGACCCGTTGATTGAAATTGAGGGATCTGATTGGACAGTTACACTAGTTTGACCTTTTACCCCATTGAGGACAACTTATCCATAACTGTAAAACACACCTCAGAGTGGGAGAATTTTAATTCCTGCACCAGTCGACTGGACGTCTGCCAGTGCCTGGTTGTGCACACACCCATGCATAGCATGTCAAAAAAATAAGCTTGAGCCTCCTATATCTGTTACCATATATAGTAGTCATTAGTATTCACAGATAGAGAAATGACGTCTTTATGCAATGTCCAGGCACTGTTTTGTTTTGAAAGTCCAGCATTGAAATCAATATTGAAATTCCAGACCAACACACTCGGTGTCCTGATTTGAGACCAAAAATACCCAGATACCCTAGTGCTTGTGGTTAGAAAGTCACATTCTGATGGACCCTTGCATTCAAAATCTCACGTTCTTGACCGAGTCTGGAGGTGTTCAAATACTTTAACACATGGTAGACTTAGCTTTCTGGTGTAAACCATCCAGTCAGTTGAAAGGGTACGTGTATTCATACTCTACAGAATGTATACATGGGTTTCTGACAATAAAAGAATATGGCTAAGCTCGTAACCCGCTTTTCACTTCTTTTTTAAACTTTTTTATAGCTCCCTCTCGCATTGAAAAAAAAGCGGCCTTATGCTGTTGGTGGCTAATTTGGCCAATACAAAATGATGCAAAAACCCAGAAAATGGGTACTCATCTGAGAGTAGTCAACGAGAGCCATCCAATGAATACCAACATGACTGGGTCTAGATGGTTTTCAAAAGTATGTGCATCCTTGTATGGGCTTCAGACGAAAGTATTCTCAGCATTGGAAGGTTGGTTCAGCAGACTCTCGATTATCCGGACTTGAAGGGACACTTGGCTTTGGTTTGGATGTATTGACGGGTCCAAATTGACGGGTCCAAACGGGCCCGTTACGGGCTCAGAACCGGTTATAACAGGCCCGTAAAAATAATGGGACCGTTACGGGTTTTCAAGCCGTGAAATGTCGATATATTGAGGGATCGAAAAACTGGCCCGTAATGGACCCGTTACGGGGCCATATGGGCCCGTCAACTTTTACCTGTGTAAGAGCAGATATCACATCTCCAGGTAAAGTATAAACGTGTAAGATGCATAGTTACTTGCATTATACCAAACATCTTTTCAATGATTTAGGGCTTTGCATGTTTATCTATCTGTCTCCTGATTCTGATCCAGATCTATACTTGTCTCTATAAATTAGCTACATGTGAACCCTTTAAAAACGAGTGCACTGTTGTTTGTACTTCCATACAATATAAACATATTGGGTCTGGCACCAAATCCATTTCATGTTATAATTTGAGGGGGGAGGGCACTTAGGTACAGAGGGGGGGGGGCGCACCCGCGTTACGTATTTCGCGGAAGAAGGGGTCTTTTTTTAAGACCTGCGCATGTCCGCGATTTTGTAAAAGAAGGGTACTTTTTTGTACCCAGGTACGAGGTATGGGGGTCAAAATCCCCTTACAATCCACGAAATATACGCAGCTCTGACGCCGAGTGACTCCCGTAGTGACTGGGCTTCCGAATTTGCTGCCGCTAAACACGCAGGGGATTATAAAATCTTAAGTTAAAATACATGTTCCCGTTCATCCAATGTCAGTGTTTTGATAAAAGAAGGCGTGTATATTTGTGGAAAAAATCAGCGGTTTATTAAAATAAGGGTGCTTTTTTGGCCAGAAATGAGTGCTTTAGGGGTATTTTTTAATTTTGATAACGAGCGTATGCGCCCCCTTAAATGCCCAAGTGCCCCCCCCCCCCCGGGAGAGAAACCCCGTCAGATCATAAGAACAAGAGTGACGTCAATGGTGTCAACAAGCAGATCAAAATGCGTGGTTGCTTCGCCTGTCTTTTTCAATTGTAAGTTTTCTGCGTTTTTTAACTTTTCGGTTTCTTTGTTACTTTTAAGTTCTTTTGATTTTTTTAAAAGGTTAACTTTTTTCTGACTTTGGTGGTGGTCAGTTATCTTGGAAGTTTATAAATATCTGGCCATGGTCTGATTTGTAAGTTTCACTAGTCCCTGATAAGGTTATATTCTGTACATCTGTGTGTATGTGGTCAACCAATGTTTTGTTTTTTGAAGTTGGATCTAGCAAACATAGCAGATGATCATCATCATCCCAGAATCTGAAAAGATACACATCGAATTAAAGATACGGCACACAAGTATATAGCACACATATAAGCAAGGCTGGGTCAAATACATGACAAACATACAGGGTACACATTGAAATCAAGCCGCACTGACAACAGAGGAACAAATGCGTTTAAAATAGCACATCCACTTCATAAATATGTATTTTCAAACTTTTCAAAAACTGAACAATTTCATAAAACTTGCAAAAGATGCAGATATCTTTAAATAAACATCAACCTTAGGGCACGTCTAGTTGATTATCTGTTTCCCATGTCCAAGGTACTGAAAATTAGGGTCGGTCGGTCGGGAAAAAAAAAGGAAAAAAAAGGCAGAAGTACCTATAATAGGGTATCAAATTTCTTTATTTGTGACAGAAATGCTGCCAATGCCATGGCAAGAAGTACAAATATGTGTACATGATGTTCATGAGACACATTTCCCTCTGTATTATTCTTCAGCTTGTTCATACAGAAAATTGTGCAGATTTGAAAAATGTTGAATTCGCAGGCTCTATTATAAATAAACGATGTCAAAATCTCAGTTTTTTGTGTACAAACAAAAACAAATTATTCAGACTTTTTTTTTTATTTATTTCATTCAAAATGCAGTTCTCAGAAGAAAAAAAGCTCCTCTGGACAGGGTCGGTCGGAAAGTAAAAAAAGAAAAATTCGGGCCCAAAAATAGGGTCGGTCGGGACATGGGAAACAGATAATCAACTAGACGTGCCCTTAAATAAACTTCTAAACTAATTCCAACACCTTATAATGATATCATATCAAACTTGCTTGAAAACTTCATAAGATAATGTTTAAAGAAAACAAATCCAAGATAAATCATGCACAACTTCATATATAAATCTATGTTATATTCAATAAAATAGCATTAAGATCCTGCTCGCTCTCTAAAACACTCGCAACCATAACGTAACCTCTTAAAAATTCCATACTGTTGTGCTTTATTATATCTTGAACTATTTTAAAGATATTATCTTTAACTTTATTAAACTTAGCGTTTTATCTCTAGTTTCCTGCTAAGCGTATTATTAAATGGATGGTAGGAAAAAATCATTGGGGACCATAAAAAGAAACAATTTATTATTGATCACATATTGTATACAACTAAACAATGCATCTACAAAAACAGAAACACTGGTATATGTTATTATATGAATTACATGTGAAAAGAATATCAATAAAATACATAAATGGAAGATATTGGGCTGAATATTTCTTTGGTAGGCGGCACTCTGTTCGTGAAAGACTAGAGAAATCGAGGTGATAGTATTTTTGTCTATAAATCCATTACAGAAAATGCGAGTGCATCCTGAAGATATTTACCAGTTAAATAGCTTTGTTCTTGCTATCAATAACGTTGCAACTGTACGACTTTGGACAGGACTAACAATCCTATATGATGTATGTATGAAAATCAAACAAAAATCACATTTTTATTGGATTGATATGCAACAAAAGGAAAATCAAACTTCAAACAGTTACATGAATCATGCTAATGCCATCAAGAACTGCCCAAATGATGCGAAAGAAGATATATATATATATATATATATATATATATATATATATATATATATATATATACATATATATATATATACATATATATATATACATACATATATATATATACATATATATATATATATATATATATATATATATATATATTTTTATATATATATATATATATATATATATATATATATATATATATATATATATATATATTATATATATATATATATATATATATATATATATATATATATATATATATATATATATATATATATATATATATATATATATATAAATATCCTCCCCAATGATATGAGTAGGATTTAAGGCTGGGTGTGCAATATCTTTGCGAGCACAACAGCAGAATGCATATGGTAATAGTATGATAATGGTAGACCAAGCCTGTTCAAAATAAACCAATTGCGCTGTCCATAATATTCCATTGGGAGGTCCTTGATATTAAAAAGATTGACTTCTAAGAAGTTACTGATTATCCATTGAAATACATTAGAGAAAAAAAGGAAACAAAATGCCTCACGCATCCTCACATCGATATTGTCAATGATCTCAGAATCACCATCCATTATAAGAAGAATTTTTGTCTGAAACCAAGTTTGAAGCATTCTAAATAGTGCAGCGAAAATTCCAAGTACTGCTAAGATAGTTATGTATGTTCTGTCATGGTCAATGCGATCCACTACGGTTGTTGCACTGATGGTTGCAATAGTTTCTAAGAACTCCAGTATATATACTCCCCCTGAAGCGACTAGCAGCACCATAGAATCAACTGGTAAGATCACCTGGACTGTTTCCGCAAACACTCGCCTACTGATCTGCCTGAATAGGTAAGCAGACGCCATAAGAAGTAGCAACCACGTGGCGAACTTCCAGCCATACCAGATCTGCACCCAAAGTTTGACCGCATCACCGGGGCTACTTACAACCGCCACCTGGAACACCGCCTGCATGATATAGACCAGCAAGGCAGCCACCAGACCGCCACTCAGACAAGCCTTGGTCTCCACTGGTGCATAGGGGGCGCCACAGAACGTATAGCCGCTAACCTGGCACAGCGACCTCGGCAAGGTCACAAGCCAGTTGAAGAACTTTCGGAAGGCGTTCCAGAGCACCTGAAGAAACGAGGACGGCATCTGAAGTCTGTCATCTTCCTCCATAGGTCGATCCCTGGCCGCTCGGCCAATAATCACCATCAAAGTGGACACGGAAAACATCCCGAACTGGAGCTGCGCAGAGAACAGGAAGTTGGTGACACCAGAAACATGCTCCGCCAGAGATGAGTTTCGGTAGTGGCAGTTCCGGAAATGCTCCAGAGTTGCACCGGAAATGTTATACTGGTCTAGCCTGATTGAGACGGAATGGAGTCCAAAACCCGCTCTTGAATCAAACATGAAGGAAAATATGGTTAGGCTTATATTGATGGCCAGAAGCAGACCCAGACAGAACAAATCATTGACACGCTGGTACTCGTTTTCCAGCTGGCGATATTTACACCAGATGAAAAAGATTGGTAAGAGGAGAATGAAGATTGTTCTAGCAATAAGGAAAACCAATTCAGAAACCACTGGTATAAGATGTATAACTTGTATTGCGGAGTAATCCACACACTCGATTCGGAGAGCCACGTGGTAGACATCGTACGTGACGAGACAGCCGAGGATGGTCAGTACCATGATGGTCTGGATGCCATGCTCACCAGTAAAGACCCAGTCCATGTCAACGTCGATGTGCTGGTTGGCTACGCAGAAGTTGCGCATCTCGAAGAAGCAGTGGACGAGCATGATGGCGAACAGCACGAAGATGACGGTGTCGAAGATGGGGTCGGTGTACGTGATCCACCTGGCCACGCCCAGCGCGAGAAAGGCTGAAAGCAGGAGGACGAGGACCATGTGACTCGTGATGCGATGGAAGTCACCGTGGCTCGCGAAGTAGGCAGTCTGGAACTGAGCCCTACTGGCCTCCGCCTCACCTAGAAAAGAAAACATTGTGATTGATATAAAGGATGCCAAACAAGCAAAGAGTGATATGATAACCTATAAACTATATCATATTTTTAGTAAATAAATTTGGCCATATTTTCACTATATTAGACCAAAAGTAATTTGGACTTTACATTGATTGCCTGAAATACCGTATATGTAATGAATATAAGGCTTTATTGTTTAACTTTCTTGATTAATCTGTTTTGTGTTGGTGCTGTCACTTATTTATCTATTTATGGGAACCCTTTTTAGGTCAAGGGTCAAACAGTCTCCTTTTGAGACAGGTCTATAGATACCCTGGTCACCTTATCAGGGCTCCTTTCATTCACTATAAGGGTGTGCATGACCAGCAGTTGATTCACTGACCAGTATTACAGAGCCATGTGGCATGAGAAATAGCCCAAAGAGGTGTGTTGAGTTTACCTGAATGTCTAAAGTATATGCAATTATTCGTATGTTAGTCTAGTTGTTATATGAGTAATCTTTCGGTATATCACTATGGTTGTTTATGTGTTAAGTATTCTTCCAGTGAATGACACTTGTAATAGGAATACTTCACATAAGGGAGACCCCCTACTGGGGTGGGGCAAGCGGCTGGCCTTGGTGTGTCAGATCCCCTATCTCTAGCATTGCACAGCAGAAGAAGGCAGCCTTATTTTTATAGTATAAGGCATAGATCTCACAATAAAAATTGATAATAGAAAGAAAATCATATGCTATGTGTACTTTACAATATATACCACATTATTGATCAAAGAAAAATTATTAAAACTCATTGTCGGTAGGAAATTTTGGCTGTTTGAAGTGTTCAGCTTGGATAACTCAGATGGTTCACACTGTTCCCCTATCTGTCCTTAGAGACTTCTGAAGATTATCCTGTCATGCTTTGATACAAAGGAAATCACATGCTATCTAATCTTCAAACTACAGACCATCATGGTGTTCAATATATATGTATATATATATATATATATATATATATATATATATATATATATATATATATATATATATATATATATATATATATATATATATATGGCAGGGACTTAGCCAGGATTTTCAGAACATGGTGTCCAAATTGGGATTTGAAGAATTTAGGGTGTCCAAAATCCATGATTGAAAAAGTAGAAATCATTACACTGATTATGTACATTACCAAATAAAGTAATTATATGCTTAATTCTTCAAAAAATGTCCTTGTTATTATCATGAAGTTAAACGTTTTAGAAATTTAATTTATTTGGAATTAGTATTTACACAAAATCTAGGGTGTCTTTTTTCCTAAAATCAGGTATTGTTCATGAACCAGGTAGTCCAAAAGACACCCAGACACCCTGCTGTCTAAGACCCTTAATTTATATATATATATATATATATATATATATATATATATATATATATATATATATATATATATATATATATATATATATATATACACACACACAATGCTTTCGTAAGAGGCAAGATACTGAGGTAGGATGTTGTGATTAGGAAGAGATTCTCCATCATCTGTCCAATTTTCCTGAAAAAAAATCCAATTAATCCTCAAGAAGTACAACTCAATCTATTTGTGTATCATTTGAAAGGGCATTCTGGTGCAGTGCTAACAGAATTGGCTTTTTTTTAATCCAGTGGTAATAATCCACAAAATCTTAGGAATGCTGTAGTTGAGGTCTTATATGAAGTTCAAAGTGTTTCATCAATACAGCTGAAATGATCATGATGGGAAAGGGACCAATATCTGTTAAAATTTTATGGATATTTGTATTTAAGCAGGAACTAACAAAATACTTCAGGACTTCGGGTGCGCGCTACTTTAAAGCATGACAGGATGATCTTTAGAAGTCTCCAAGGCCAGACATGGGGAAGAGGATACATGAGTTACCCCAGTTGAACACTTTAAATAGACAAAAAGGCCTACAGATCATGAGTATATACCATTGTTATTGAAAAATAATGTAGAATATAGTATAAAGATTCTGTATCCTAGGATTTTCTTTCCATTTTCAATTTTTATAGTGAGATCTATGCCTTAGATCATGAAAATACGGCTGCTTTCTACTGCTGTGTAATGCTAGTGATAGGGGCTCTGACACACCACGGCCAGCCGCTTGCCCCACCCCAGTAGGGGGTCTTCCTTATGTGAAATACTCCTATTGAGAGCTAGTTTTCTGTCTAATGTTAACTGTTACATTGTACCTCTTCATACAGACTGTTCTTCTATGTTAAGGGTTGTTATAAGTAAACATTGTTTGTAATGTTATTACATGTGGTAATACA
>CAWWDR010000766.1:0-15207 GCA_963942565.1 Maea johnstoni | reverse complement strand
AGAAATTCTCATGCATGAAATTCTCTTGCCACGACATTTTCATGCATGAAACTTTTTGTACGGGTTTGTTTCTATCAGTATGCTGTGATATCCTTGGATGGGACTAGAGAAGAAAGAATGCATTTATAAATGTTTTACGGAGAGTAGTTTTTAAGATCCGTTGACCGATTCTCTTTCCATTTTTTTGTGGGATTGCGCTTTAGATAACACACGTAGGAACTATAAAACCTTACTAACATAAAGAAATGTAGATGTATAGTGTCATCTGTCCTATAATAACTAATAAACGTGATGTCCGTACTAATATTTTGGTACTATTTTTCGAAATACTAATCCACGACATTTAAAAAATGCAGCCTGACATTTAAAATACACTTTCAAGTAAACGAATGTGTTAAAATAGTTGGTGATAAATGTTGATCTAGATAAAAGCAAAAACGCCTCATGATATTGTTGTGAAATTATTCTTGATTCAAAAGTTGTTATCAACTTTTTCATCGATCCAGACGGAAATTCAAAGAGGGACCTGTATTTAAGTATGAATGGGTTAAGCAGATTTTGTGAGGCCTCTAGGGCAATTAAAAACCATTTACCTGTTCCGCGTGTCGGAAAACCTGACCTGTCATCTCAGTTACCTGTACATGGCATCTAAATCAATAAACGGCGCCGTGCCAGAAATACAATATACCTTTAAGACTATAATGTGCTTCTGGGGGTTTAAATATTCAGCCTCAGGTAGGAGTTTATATGGGTTATTTCAGTGTCATAAGGTTGAACTCTAGTGACCCAACAAAGGCTTTAATTTTGTTCTATTTTCAGATTATATCATATTTAATAACTAACAATGGAAGCAATCGTGTTAATGCATTTGTAGATCAGCAGAAACAGCAAACTTTCTTCACGCTTTTATAAAATGTATGCTTTATTACATACCTATTTCCAAAAGTATCTGACTATCTGGGTTGCGTTTTCAACTAGAATACCAACTGTTTGAAAAACAAATATCATAATTCGCTTGAGTTTTATGAATAGTTCATTTTAGAGGACTTCCGAGCATAGATAATCAGGTTGCACTACATCACTATCAGTATGCATAGTAAGTATGCAAAAGTTGGTACAGAAAGGGTAAAAAATGCTAGAGATATGACAATCACGGAATAGCATCCCATGATACTGTACTTAAGTAGTAAATATTTACAAACAATCAAATGTCTTGTTCGACAATTCTGCATCTATTAGCAAAGGATCCAGTAGACCTCGTTAAAGATTTATCTGATCAAAAACTTTGGATATATTCACCCTTAAAATGAATACTAGTATGCATTTGGACTTGAAGACCGTCCCACACTAACGGAGATTTATTTCGTTTCCGAATAGAAATTCTGAAAGTAATCATGTGACCTGATCACGTGTGTGTGTGTAGCCCTCCAAGGGCTTGCATAAAAGGTTCAACGGTTAAGGTGAACAGTTATGAGTTAGGTACATGCGCGCACATCACACTAGGGGGAATAAAAAGTCAATGCCTTCACAATCAGTGACGGCATTAGAATGTTGGCAGGCTATTAATTGAAGACTTACATGCCACACGCATCCGATATTCAATAAATATCCTTTATAATACGATAACGTGATCCTATTAAGTCGATTAAGCTGGATATAACGACAAAGGTAATTAAAGACATGGATTAAAGTCATTTTGATGAACATCATTTCATGTCCATCTCGATACGGTGTGTCAGAAACAGGGCGAATATATCAAAGCCACGAAATGTTTTTTTCTGCAAACTGACAACTTTACCCTTGGACATAAGCATCTATATCGTGTCATGCAATGTTTATTGTTAATGGATGGGTTTACCCCTTTATGTCCTTAGAGCAAAAAGGATGAATGTTAATCAGATTATTTTCCGTTTCTCTCACAGAAATAATATGTTATATGTAAATATAGACTTAAGTCCTTAGTTATTATTTGTAAGTGTATGTATGTATGTACGTATGGAGGTGTGAATATACTTGTATGTATGTGTGTATGTATGTATGTATGTATGTGTGTGTGTGTATGCATGCATGTATGTATGTATGTTTGTATATATGAAGTAATGTGTATTTATGCATGTTTGTGTGTTTATGTATGTATGTATGTATGTATGTATGTATGTATGTATGCACGTATGTATCTACGTGGGAATACTGACATAGCAGTGTTTTCAGTCAATTATTTCTATATACACTTTCGCTAGTAAATTTTATCATGATCACATGTTTTCGTTTCCCTTCGATTAGCTTGTTTTAGACACGTTTCGCATCATTAAAAAATCAATTGACGAATTTCCCAAGACGTTACAAAATTGAAATATCTCCATATCAATTACTGTCTTAAATATACCATAGGGATAGAAGTATTTGATTCAAACCATGCGTGGCTTAATTATTCATTCTTGGATTCCCATATCAATATCACACGTTTTAAGATTGCATTTGTTCGGAATTACTAAATTCGATAGAAAATCCCACGGAGAGGATGATTTAAATCTCCATAATCATATCACATGTAGATCAGCAGGAAATGATTAATGTTGGAGTCACTCAAGTATATTGAAACTTATTTTGACATCAACTGCTCGGCGACGTTGCAAATTTGATTGCAAATCGCGTTACGCGCATGCTGTGTAGACTTGATTGAGCTATAGAGAAATCGTCCTGATCATATTTACACTTGCATCCCACCCTCGCGGCAAATAATCTTTCCACCGTGCCAACCCCTGTCAATGTTTAACTAGAGTTTATCACAACCACGCAGTGTTTTTTCAAGTATTTACACATTGATTTCTTTCGATTCACGGTTGCTTTCCAAACTTTGCGAAGAGATCTTTCGATTACATCTAATGCGGTTCAGGGGAGTAAAGCATACCATAAAATCAGAAATTTATCGTCATACTTTGGCATAGTCTCTTACCTCTCAATGTATCTGTATCTTGGCGAATTCTTGATAACATATGGAAAACTCGAACAAAGAAAACGTAAATTTTGGTATTTGCTGAGAATATCAGAGCTAGTAAGTAGTGCGGTCACTAGTGGCAAGTTAAACGATGACATACCTGTAACCACTCAATAAAATGTTTCATTTCATGAAATCTTTAATTTAGTAAAATGTTTCATATAAGAGGGCACATTTTATGTTTGAAATTATTTCGTTCAGTAAAATTTCTCTCTTTCTTCAATCAGTAATTTCTTTCGTTCATTGAAAAATCATTCAATAAAATATCTCATTCAGTATTTCGCTTGTTCAGTAAAGGTTTTTGTTCAGAAAAAAACTCCAGTAAAATATTTTGTCCAGTAAAAAAATCAGAGAAATATAAGAAACCTAATCTTGAAGGGATTGTTTTTTGTCTGTTAATCAATACTCCTCCAATTTTGTACGTACGTATGTATGTTTATTGACTGTAATCAGGCTACAAGATCATCAAATAATACTGAAAATATGGAAATAATAATATATAAGAAATGCATATAAACATGTTACAAAATCATAGAAAAGTAAAAAAATATATATGGAAAATACAAAATATGCTACAAGAAATAATAAAATCACATGAAAAGAATTGGTAAACTATAAATAAACAAACGTTGTTATTGTTGGCAAAATCTATAAACGTACGGAAATGGCATTTGATGTGTGCGATATCTACCCGTATATGCTTGTTGTTTGTGTTAGTTGTTAAGAAATAAAAAGAACATGTGTTTTGCAGAAATTGAAAAAAGGTAAAAAGTACAATGAATATCAGTCTAATATTTCTTAAAAAATTACATTGTCATGATGTCATTTGATATGAATCAGAGCAGGTGCATGCTTCAGGTATTAATGGGTTAACCCACCCTAAACTACTCTGGACTGATAACGTTACGTATGATATGTTTGAAGATTATGGGATTCCTGTCAAAGATGAGGCCATGTTTTATGATTGCCGTCGAGGATGGTATTGTATTGCACGATCAATGTGCTGCAGTTGATATCAATGACAACAGGTGGCGTTTGATCTTATCGATTAAGTCCCTTTCATGTGCAAACTATACCTCTCTTATTCGCATACCTTGCTGATGTGAGACCAAGCACGATCGTATTAAACTTTCGACATCAGGTAGATTTCAACGCTTTTATATATTTATTATATTTCTTATAATACAATTTTTTTGTTATCTTTTATTATATTATCATTTATCTTTATCGTTATTTCATAATTATTTATCATTATTATCTTTTACTTCTTTATTCTAATTTATTTTTAGTTTTTTAGTTTTCATATGTTTTATATATTCTGATATTTTCATATTTTTACCTCTGACAGTAATCACAATGAAATGTGATTCTCAATGGTGATTTCACATTTATCAAATTGGTTGAAGTTAGATCTTTCTTATTAGCATTTTTTTTGACATTAATGTAACCAGCAGATAATTAATGGAATACACAGAAGTACACTAATAAAAACCGGAAATTACATTGGCTACGTCTATATCACTGGCAACTTTCTCACAAGCATCAGACTGTAATAGTGTATGCTGGTGACACAAGGCGAGCTGTCGATGCGCACGCAATAAATTAGACCGCAAGCCCTCGACAAAATTAGTTTCTTGAAAATGTTTCAAGTTTACTTAGATTTAGAACTGTTGACCTTTCATTTTCCCAAGGTTCGCATATGTGTACTAGTAAAACATTCTACTAAAATGCTAAGAAATTAGGGACGGATACTAAGAGAGACATCTCGGTAACACATACGCAAAAGTGTACTTAATTCGTAGTATAACATTACGTAGCACTGGCCTGAGATTTCTCTAAGAGTACCATGGTCATTGCAACTCTCAAGTGCCTAGTCATTTTGGGGTATAAATGTTCCTAAAACCTTTTAGTCAGGTGCTTTTTTCACTTTTAATGGTAAGTATCTAGCATGAAATTCCATCAACGCTGATAATCAAGGACTCACAAGTGAATGCTGTAGGTATCTTGAGGGTGCAGTTTCGGCCGGTATATACATGTATCTGAGTATATATTAGCGGTTTATATTAACTCTAGGTTTTATGGTCATACTGGGAGAAATTTGTTTGTTTATTGTCTTTTCTTTATGCCCAGTCTTCTACATCAGTTTAAATGTGCTTTCACCAGAATCTGTCTCCCCCTTTGGGTTTGTGAGAAAGTAACCAGTGACTTGGCGATAAGATGTGGTTCCACCAGGCGTGCGGCCAGCTACCTCGACCGTCAACAATTGAGTTGTTATAATTCTGTTTAAAAAGGTAGAAAAAGTTTTGAGTAAACTTTCATTTTGTTTTATTTGCAGCAATCAGCATATATTAACAATGATGATGATAATAATAATAATAATAATAACAATAATAATAATGATAATAATAATAATAATATTAATAATGATAATAATGAAAATGATATTAATCATATATACCTGTATATGAAGAAAATGGTAATGAAAAAACTGATAATAATAATAGTAATAATAATAATAATGATAATACTGAAAATAATGATAACAATAATAATACTGATGATAATAATAAATATAAAAAATATACTGATGATAATAATAATGATAATAATGATAATGTTAAGGATAATGATTATGATAGTCATAATGATAATGAAGATTATGATGGTTATGTCATGATGTATGCGATTGAGCCCACTCCACCCATAATGTTGAAAAGCTCATTGCAAGTAAGATGTACATGTACGCCCACACAGAAAAACGCACATTCCGCATAGCTATTGCATTGGGATTGTGAGTTTGCTAAACGGCTGTCTACTACTACTACTACTACTACTACTACTACTACTACTACTACTACTACTACTACTACTACTACTACTACTCCTACTACTACTACTACTACTCCTACTACTACTACTACTACTACTACTACTACTACTACTACTACTACTACTACTACTACTACTACTACTACCACTACTACTACGTCTACTACTACTGCCACTACTACTTCTAGTCATAATGATAACGATTGAGATGATGATGATAACGTGATGTATACGAGTGTGCCCACTTCACCCAATGTTGAAAATCTCATTTCAAGTAAAATTCACGCCCACACAGAAAAACGCACACTCTACATCGATATTGCATTGGGATTGTGAGTTTTCTAAATGGCTGTCTACTACTACTACTACTACTACTACTACTACTACTACTACTACTACTACTACTACTTATAATAATAATAATAATAATGATAATAATAATAATAGTAATAGTCATTATAATAATGATAAAGATGATGATGATGATGATGACATGATGTATGCAATTGTGTCCACTCCATACATAATGTTATAAAGCTCATTGCAAGTAAAATTCACGCCCACACTGAAAAACGCACACTCCAAATCGATATTGCATTGGGATTATGCGTTTGCTAAATGGCTGTTTCTGTGCTACGTCCCTTTAGGCATTCGTTTTTAGGGGCAGTTTCCCGTGATGAAGTGACAGCATGCTTCATGTAAGAATCCACGCAATTCACCCGTTACCTGTATCCGAGTAACTAATTATTGGCCCTATCCTTCCCTCAGGTGACATCGCCGCCCCATTACCTAACTACTACTATATATCACACATGGACCACGATCATCCCTCTGGGCCAAATGCATCTCTTGACAGACGCAATACTGGAAAGCAATGACATCCTGATTTATTATTTCGCGAATTCCTGAATTCCGTATGGAAATGCTATTTTTCTGGAATCGATGGTTCTCATGTAACAGAAGTACAGTACAGACATTTGATTCCTGCACCAATCGACCGGACGTCAACCAGTGCATAGTTGTACAAATACCCATGGATAATATGTCAAAAATAGTTCAAAAGCACATCAATGACCCATGTTCAGTCTTGATGTCACCCATGCCAAGATAGCTGGATGCCAATCGGGCGTGCGGTTGTGTATCATGCCCGTGTTGCCCATGCATTTAATGCAGGGATTGAATGTCGGCACTGTACATACCCAGTGCTGGAAAAGGCTACTAAGAACTTGAATGACAGCATTCTTCTTGGTGCTATGCACGATCCATTACGTTCAATTCCGTAAACGGTTTCGTGCGTGCAACCCTGCTCCCGTTGTACTGTTCTACATTTATATTCTATTTCACCCGTGCCAAATGGCATTGTTATTAATGCTATCGTTGCATATGGCATATGGTTCACCGAAATATAATGAGGCTTCTAAATTGATTTGGAATTTACTATTTGTTGTTTGTCGCCACTTTTTCCGTCACATTGAAGCTATATGTGTTGCTGCTCTGCGAGAAACCAGAGTGGCCGGTAAAACTAAAACCAATCACGACTCCAAAACATTGTCAACCTGCTCGTATGCCTACAGCCACATTTAACCAATGGCATTCTACAAAACCACCATTCATTTGGTGAACTAAAAGTGACCACCATCCAATGATGACAACGCGGATTATACTCCCGTCAGATTCAATAAAGAAAATGAGTCACTAATTAAGTCCGTTTTCGTAGTAACTAACGCACCTTTTTTTCGCTGTTCGATATTCATTGTTTAACTGTTCTTGCAGTTTTTGTGTCATACACTTTCCTAACACTATTTATGTACAATGCCATTGTGTTCGTTGTTTAGCCGATCTGTGGCACAGCACAATTTAGTACTTTAATATGATTAGAATAACGATAAAGTGTAATGGCAGTCTTTGTTCACTTACCATCAATGCTTCCAGGGATAACAATATAACCGTTTCGTAGCTAAATTACATTATTGTAATTACATCACTGAGCATTATGTTCAAACAGTTTACAGCGGGGACAATGTAATACGATAGAACATAACATGCAGGTCGACCCATGCTGTATCAGTGTCCACTTACATCTAGTTCTTTCCTAATCGAATGACCTACCCGCCACTTTTTTCTCATGGGCGTGCACTTGGAAGCCTTTAAGTAGCAAACTTTGTTGTAAACGTCGTACATTGAAAGCACAAGCTAAAAGATAACAGTCACTCTTTCAACCAGGTTTATGCTTAATCGTGACTAGACAGTTGTAAAGCGTGGATGAAACCATAGTACCCACCAAAAACTCTCGGCTAACCTCAAGTCATGGATAACTTCTCACGTGCCCCAAAAATGAGAGAGAATGGCGCGGTGTGTACAGGTGGCGAAATGGAAAAATGGGAGTCTTAATTATCTTGTTATTTGCCATAGCCTGACAATTTCGTACTGTTCTTTTTTCGTTTCTGCCAATATATTCGTCACATAAAGCGCATTTTGACAAAATGTTTGGAGCCCCAGACAAGGGCCTTTAAGAACACAAGTCCACCTGCGATCAGGTACATGTACATAACAGGTAACTTACAGAGAGAGAGAGAGAGAGAGAGAGAGAGAGAGAGAGAGAGAGAGAGAGAGAGAGAGAGAGAATACCACATTGCCTTTCTCATTTCGAAAACCTAACTTGTCAACGAGAATCCATGACAAAGAAGAAGAAACAAGTTAAAATGTACATGTTGTATCTGCATGTACGTCACGTGGATGAGGTGTGAAGTGATGAAGATAGGTGTGCTGTCGAATTGTTTTTGTTCCATAAAAACGTCATAAATGTATCTGGCTGAGAATGTTAAGAACCTGTTTGTAGTTTAAGGGTCAATACCATCATGGCCTGTCTGGACATAAGAGTCTTCAGTTATTCCTGGCGAACACACATCCTCTCTGGGAGAATGCCAGGAAGTCATACCTATCTGGAATAATGTCGACAACCATTACCCTTCTTGGAATAGGTCATTGGATAGAATCATAAACTTCCTGAGTAATATCAAACGCAATTTTCCTGTTTACGTATATACACACACAAACATGTACAAACACACACATACACACACACACACACACACACACACACACACACATATATATATATATATATATATATATATATATATATATATATATATATATATATATATATATATATATATTTATATATAGTGTGTGTGTGTGTGCTTAGAATTCGACATGGGTATTGACTGTTAGCTTTCAAATAGAAAGTACAAGGAGGGAACATTTAAAAGTTGGACATTTGGAAATCTCAAAAGTTCAACACCTAAATGTGCACCAGTGGCCAATTTAAGCTGAATAAGTTGACCGCATGACGTATATCTTTGCATATTTCTAGAGAAAGATCTCATTTCAGATTTTCAGAGTCAGATCTTTTTTTCAATGTTAAGAGCCGAATTCTCTTTGGAGTTATTGGAGCCTATAGAAGTTTTATTTCATTTTCATATACAATGAAACTATTTTACAATTTGAACCAATACTGCGATGAACTTTCAGTTCTTTCTGTTCACAGTGCCCAGGTTGCTGGGGGCCATATTGTTGATCTAATCATGGGTTTATCATGAATTTTAAACATTTTTTGCAGGAGTGGGTTTGGCATTTAGCATTTGAAATCTAGAAGCCCTAAAATATTGGTGCACACAGCATGCTGACAATGGTTTACCAGAGTAATGCTGTCTATACTAGATGGTCTGGTGACAGGTATTTTTTCAAGATTTTTAGATACTCATTTTTTCAAAATGTACATGCTACCCCATCCCCCCCCCCCCCCCTCCACGGATATCAAATGGTTGATGCCATATTATGGGGGTACACCCGTATGTTTAGGACAACTTATGTGCTAGAGGGTCAGATGACAGATAGTTTTTAGACTTTCTAGAGACATTTTTTATCCAAAATGAACATCCCCCCCCCCCCCCCACACACACACACAGATATATCAAATTGGTTGGTGCCTTTTCCGCCCTGCTATGGGGTACACCCGTATGTATAGGACAATTTATATGCTAGAGGGTCTGTTGACAGATACCTTTTGAAATATTTAGATACATATCTCTTTCAAAATGTGCATGCCCCCCTCCCCCCAAGAACACCAAATGGTTGATACTTAATATACAGTCCTGTTATGGGGGTGCACCCGTATGTATAGGACAGCCTTTGTGTGTTACATGGTACCTTCTGGCTGATTGTAAATCACGAACAATAATGTATACCATAGGGTCTGTGATTTAATGTGATTAGGAAATAACTTTTTGCCATTATGTTGCCATTACAGTAAGGAAATTACGCGTGTGCTCCGGTAGCCTGTAATTATAGAGCAGGAAAATGCCACATGTCTTTGAGGGATATATGGCCCAAGAAGTCTCCATTTCAAATCCGATGTGGCTACAGTACAGACATTGAATTCCTGCACCGGTCGATCGGACGTCTGCCAGTGCCTGGTTGTACAAACACCCAAGGATAATATGTCAAGAAAACCTCAATGACCCACGTATCTTGCGAAACAAAGCTTCGTTCAGTTGTGAGGACAGGAACCTGTAGTCGCATCCATGACCAGGAAGCTGGGTGACAACCAGGTATGCGGTCGTGTATTGTGCTCGAGTTGCCCACGCATTTAGTACAGGAATGAAATGCCGGCACTGTACAGTACCATACACTAACTTGGGATCAGTCTTGATCTTATATGAGTTATAAAAAATGAGCGTATGATTTTTTTCCATTTTGCATTTTGCTTTCACTGTTATGATTTATGTCATCAATCAATATTTGAAAAAGCTGTGTTCACAAACCTTGATGTAAACATGTGAAATACCAGTATATGCCTAGCTTGATGAAACTTGATAAACACTTGATGAAAATTTAATTCCTTGAAATATACAGAAACTTTCTACAGGTGCTTGTATTAAACATCAGCACATGATTAAAATCAATAACCTAATATTAACAGTGTATTACTTTGAATAACATGTTATCAAAGGAAAAACCTTTTTATGTTCAGAAAGTTATATGATTATCATCGCCCTCAGTCAGTGTGGCGTCCTCGCTGCAGTGCTGTAGCAGTCTCTAATTAAGCATTGTCTATCAAATAAAAGGCACTTATTTACAAGCTGAATCTGACGCTGTGGATTGTAGTTTTCCTTTTTTAAACCGCCCCTTCAAATAAACGTCTCCTAATTGGTGGAGTGCGTGTGTGGACTAATTGGTAGTGCGCAGTAGCGCCAGGCCAGGTACCGGCGGAGGAAATGTTGCAACAGCACAACAATGGTAGCGGTATGCTTTGATGTTGCCTAATTGGATATGATTGGCAATTTCCACACGTACACGGCAACGACGATCTGGGGACACCTGAGCCGCAGTCGGCCCACGGCTCTCTAATCCCTTCACGTGTTGCGCAGGTGTTTTATTGCAATAAGGCAATATCTTGACAGTTATCTTTTCCCTCAGGAATTATCTAACTATCGACCTATCTATCCATCTATACGTCCATCTGTCTCTCTGTCTGTCTATCTATCGATCTATCTATCTATCTCTAGAACTATGTTTATATATATATATATATATATATATATATATATATATATATATATATATATATATATATATATATATATATATATATATATATATATATATATATATATATATATATATATATATATATATATATATATATATATATATATATATATATATATATATATATATATATATATATATATATATATATATATATATATATATATATATATATATATATATATATATATATATATATATATATATATATATATATATATATATATATATATATATATATATATATATATATATATATATATATATATATATATATATATATATATATATATATATATATATATATATATATATATATATATATATATATATATATATATATATATATATATATATATATATATATATATATATATATATATATATATATATATATATATATATATATATATATATATATATATATATATATATATATATATATATATATATATATATAATATATATATATATATATATATATATATATATATATATACATATGTATATATATATATATAGAGAGAGAGAGAGAGAGAGAGAGAGAGAAGAGAGAGAGAGAGAGAGAGAGAGAGAGAGAGAGAGAGAGAGAGAGAGAGTTCAGCATAACTTTTGAAATACTGCGACGTTGAACGAATCAGTAGATTTCATCATGTTTGGTATTGCTGCCCTCATTGCCCACCTTCATTAGTCTGAATCTCTGTACATCAGCAAGACCATGCCATCATCTAATTCATCAATGTTTATCTAGATAGATAGCATGTATTCTATATGCTCATTACAGGCAATTACCATATGATATATTAGCTGGGGGCATGTCCTTGCACAAATTGCATATGTTTCCATTTGTGGTATGTAAGATAACCCTGAGTATAGGTTTTCATTTTGCAATCACTGTAAGTGCCATCACCTAACCTTTTATCGTAGGTTCACGGCCATTAGCAGGGAGGACCACGGGTAATTATCTATCTATCATTTGCCAGAAGTATAAGACCATCACTGAAAAGACAGATCAGCGCTTTATGGCTACAGTGCCGACATTTAATTCCTGCACTTAATGCATAGACAGCGCGGGCATAATACACGACCGCACCACCCGATTGCCACCCAGTTTCCTGGGCATGGATGCACGGATGACCTCACAACTAAACGTAGTTTTGATTCGCAAGCTACATGGGTCACTTATGTGCCTGGTTTATTTTTTGACAATGGGTATAATTTATGTACAACCAGGCACTGGCAGACGTCCGGTCCACTGTTCAGGAATTAAATGTCTGTAGTGTATACTATCCTCACGTAAAGATGAACAACGGATATTCATAAAAACTTAATTGATTATTTCATTTTACTCGTTACCTATTATGCAGCATGTCGATACTTTAATTTGTACCCTTTCAAGAATATTTTAGTTTGGAATTATACAAAAATCTGATGTCTTTAAACGTTGGAAATATGGATTATATGTTTGAAAGGAAAATCTTAAGTGTTTGCAATGTGGAAAAGGCAGTAGTTAAAATCCGAGGGGTGCTTGTGTAAAATGAGAGGTACACCAATTATTTTTTAATTTCTGCAGTAATGCATGTTTTGTTGTTATTTCTGATAACATCAAGGAGAAACGTAAACAATATCAGAAACGCCTACCAAATAGATTCATTCTGCATCAGACTTAGTAGTTGTTGTTATTTCAGAGAATTTAAATCGGAAGGTAAAAAAACTTACTTCACAATAAGCTTTTACCTGTGCGTCATCAGTTTGTATCTAAGCAACGTACACGGGAAGGAATATGAAACAAATTGGCTCGCACGCTTGGGCTATTATTACGTGAGCTATCAAGTGGCAAATGGTCATGAGTAATTGCGGTAATGAGGAAAAGGATACACTTATTTATGTTTTACCTTGACGACACGAGTTAACTTCAAAAAGCACGAACGTAATTCACCCCGGTGGGGACAAATCACAGGAAGACTAGGATTAACGTGTGATGTCAGATCAAAGAGTACTAATTGATATCAAAGTGTTTAACCTATTAATAGCACAGGACATACGAGTAATCTGACGTACAGTTGCGACATTTAATTCCTGCACTAAATGCCTAGACTACCCGGGCATAATACACGACCGCGCCCCGATTGACACCCAGTTTCCTGGGCACGGATGAATGGATGATCTCACAACTGAACCAAGCTTTGATTCGCAAGCTACGCAGGTCACTAATGTGCTTGGTTTATTTTTTTATATGTTATCAATGGGTATATGTACAACCAGAACCATGCACTGGCAGATGTCCGGTCGACTGGTGCAGGAATTAAAATGTCTGTACTGTATATTTACCCTTCCAGTGCTGAGACTATACCTTCGTCCAAATCACAAGGACGCAAAGTCTTTTAAAACCATCTTAACTCTGTCATGTTGGTATTCATTAGATGGCTCCCACTGAGTACTCTCAGATGGGTACCCATGTGCAAGGGTTTCAATAGTTTTTCAGGTTTTTTGCATCATTTTGTATTAGCCAAATTAGCCACCAGCAGCATACAAAATTAAATAGAGTTACAGCGGAAGTGGACAGGAGGACCGCAGCATCTACCTATTCTGATTTCTGATTGGCTAATGCGTCATAGGTTCGTAGTCTCGTCGTGTTGAATTAGAGCTAACCTCAGTTCTTGTTCTCTTCCTGTCAGTACAGTCAAATAATTACTATTCATTTAGTTTTGGGGACAGATTTTCCACTTACATTTTATTTCCTCTAATTTGCTGTTCTCTATAATACAGTTATTCTTGTTAGTCTATTGTCTATCGAAATCGTATGTTTAAGTTTTTTTAGAAGGCGACAACCGTTCTTACCTATAACGTTTCGTTGGTAACCTTTGGTATGAATTTTATATCTTGAGATATTTAAATTGTAGTACAATACAACGATCTACTTATTCATGAACCTGAATTCTACCTAGAAATGTAACTGTGGTATGATATCAAATATAATAAAAAAAAAATACGAGATGAATTGATGCATCTAGATCAAAAAGGATTCGTGAAACAAACTTCAGTTGAGTATTTCATTTTACAAGAGAACAAGAGAATATACAAATACTTTTTCTCATGTTGCACCAGAACTAGCGTGATATATATATATAAACTTGAGTGGTAAACTTTATCAAATATTTGACAAAATTTATACGATGTAATAAATTAGTGCACAACTTTGTTCGGCCACCTGCTTCCCTGCACGAGTGGACAGATTGATGGCGGCTTTGTTTAAAAGTCTCGTAAATGAGATTTACTCTAATGGTAAAATAATGGATTTTAAGTCGAAATAAATTTCCATCATGGACCATTTAATTGATGGCTTGTTAAGCGCAGTCAGGTGGAGTATTGATCTGGATTGTACGTTGAGATTGATTTAATGTACGTTCCTACATGTACACAGCTAATTGAATTTGGAATTTCGTTTTTCGTCACATTTGTGCCATATTGTGGGTAATTCGTGATTAGCCAGTTGGAAGTAGTGGAGGAAACCGGAGTACCCGTTGAAAAGCACCGCCTAACGCCAAGTCACTGGCAACTTTCTCACATGCCTATGTCAGGATTAGAACCCAAGCAGTTGTGAGAGATAGCGTGCAGTCAGTGGCGGAGCCTTAGGCCACACGGCCATCAGAGCAGGCCCTACAGCAAATATATATATATATATATATATATATATATATATATATAATATATATATATATATATATATATATATATAATATATATATATATATATATATATATAT
>CAWWDR010000765.1:0-15563 GCA_963942565.1 Maea johnstoni | reverse complement strand
GAGAGAGAGAGAGAGACAAAGAGAGAGAGAGGAGAGAGAGAGACAGAGAGAGAGTCAGAGTGAGAGAGAGAGAGAGAAAGAGGTCAGAATGAGAGAGACAAAAAAGAGAGAGACAGACAGACAGAGAGGAGAGGGGAGGGAGAGGAGAGAGAGAGAGAGAGAGAGGGAGAGAGAGAGAGAGAGAGAGAGAGAGAGAGAGAGGAGAGAGAGACAGAGAGAGAGAGTCAGAGTGAGAGAGACAGGAGACGAGAGAGAGAGAGAGACAGAAGAGAGAGAGAGAAGAGAAGAGAGAGAGAGAGAGAGAGCGAGAGAGAGAGAGAGTGAGAGAGAGAGGGAAGAGACGGAGAGAGACAAGAGGAGACGAGAGAGAGAGAGGGAGAGAGGATAGACAAAGAGAGACAGACAGGAGAGAGAGATGAGATAGAGAGAGTCAGAGTGAGGGAGAGAGGAGAGAGAGAGAGAGAGAGAGATGAGAGAGAGAAAGAGAGAGAGAGAGAGAGAGAGGAGGGAGAGAGAGACAGAGGATAGTCGAGAGAGTGACAGAGAGAGAGGGAGAGAGAGAGAAAGGGAGAGAGAGAGAGAGATATTCTATCTAGAGACAGAAATTTGACTGAAAATCCTCTCATCCCAGTGAGATTATGAAATAATAGGATGCTTGTCTGCGGGAGTCTCCATGATAAAGCATATTTATCATATCATAAAACATGCAATTCATCATGTGCCATGGAGACATATAAACCCTTAATCAGTTCTCTTCATATGACAGATTTCCACAGGTCAACCTGTGGATGCTGTTATCAAGAAAACACCAGCTAGAAGAAAAGCTTATCCCCTTCCACACACACATACAGACACATATGGAAATGATCACGTACTGTTTATAAACCTTTTCAAACCTCATACTGAATTGTTCCTCTGCAGGCTTGTATAAGGACTAGATTATTTAACCCTTCCAATGCTAAGGCAACTTTCGTCCAAAGCACAAGAAGGCACAGATTTTTGAAAAACATCTGAACCATGTCATGTTGGTATTCATTAGATATACCTCTTGCTGAGCTATGTACCTCTTATAAGGGAAAAGGATAAAAGTCAATGATACTTGTAAAAGGTGCCTTCTCGTCAAAAAAGAATGAGTTATCCCATACCCCTTGCCTTCCCGTCAGACACCTTGCTTTCTGAAATTCATATTTACACAAAACTGTAACTTTTTTAGTCCCTGCAAGTTTAAAGTCCATTTACATTACATTTACCCCAGATTCCATAAGTTTCCACTCAAATTCATTAAAGCCTTAATGACTGTTCTCACGGGCAGTATGTGTATTTAATGTGCGCCTGAAGGCGCACATATAATACACATACTGCCCTCGTGAACAGTTTATTAAGGTTTTATTATTGCTTTCCTGAATGAGACATTTCTTGTGATCTGATTTATAGTATCTTATGATATATTGGTATGCACACCCACAATAAGAACTAAAAAGGGCAATGTTTTCTTATACTTTATTTCTTTTAATTTCTGCTATTTATTTTTTATGAGAACTTGTGTAGATAATGCTAAATGGCATTTACCTCATTTAACAATTTTGAATCTGAAATATCCATGAATTCTATGAAGCTTTTTGCTTCTCCCATGATAGACTGGTCCCTTGCTCTATGGGTAATATTTATTGGTACTCTGTCTCACACTTACCACACTGCAACATATACAGTAGGATGTGGAGTGAGAGAAAGGGAACCAGCTGAAAAGAGCCATCTAATGGGCACACCAAGAACTGTTTATTTAAGTTTGACCACAAAAGTTCGCATATTTTTTATTTCAAAACTTTTTCTTCTTAAATAAGCCTTTGAAAATGTTTCAAAAAATGTGTTACATATTTCAGATTCCACTGTTGTGATCATTTGAGTTTAATGTGCTTATTGTAAGCATTTTTGTTTCACAATTTTACTGACTAAGCAATACTATGAGAGTGAGATGCAAGTAAAAGGTTCCTATATAAATTGTCCGCTTTCTTCAAACAACAAATGAGCAATGGTCGAATCGTGTCAGTGACTGACCTAGATAGCCTTGGAGGGCATTATGGAGTGATAATGTCCTGCAGTGGAGGGCATTATGGGGATTTAATGACCGGTCACATGGTACAAATCCTGAGTGTTGATTGGGTGAGCCAGAGGAAACAATAATAATGAGCATTATGAATACAACAGTGTTTTTCTCTTTCAGAAATGCTCATATTTCTAGACAGAACTGTGGGTTTTTAAATCCTGCTATTTTAGTATCCATTCACATTTTATTTATCCCTAATTCTCATCAGGTTCCACTTCATTTCACTTTATAGCATTATAAATACTGCAGACAAGTCACAGTTGTTCTTTTCTCTTTTCTAAATTATTCCTCTTTCATTTCACTAATTAATCATTGTGAATACCACAGTCATTTTTTCTTTTCTCTTTCCTAAAATTCTTATATTTCTACATATGATATCCTTTTACATTTCATTTACCTCTGATTCACATCAGGTTCCACTTCATTTCACTTAGCATTATAAATACCGCAGACAATTAAGTCACAGTTGTTCTTTTCTCTTTCCTGAAATTCTTATATTCCTACATATGATATCCTTTTACATTTTATTCAGCCCGGATTCACATCAGGTTCCACTTCATTTCACTTAGCATTATAAATACCGCAGACAAGTGTTGTTCAACTTGTCTGCATTCTGATATCAAAATATGCGCGGAATCTCTTGATCGGGATAGCCTCTAAACAAAAGCCAATCTTCCAAGAGAGAAAAATGCAAAAAATTCCTGCAACTGCTACGCATTGCGGATTAATGGTTAATAAATAATGGTTCATCTGCAGGTTGAGTGGGTAAGTGTATTTATCTTGCTCGGCCAAACTGAAGGATTTCCTAACACAGAAGATTGATAGCAGCCTTGGATCCCCGCTGGCTCTCTGGCTCGTGTCCCTCGCATGGCTTGTATATTGACACTTGCTTGATGATTGTTTAATTTTTTGGCGATGTTTAGGATGAAGCAGGTATAGGTTCAGCATGGGAGAACTCAAGTGCCAAGTTTAACGGTAAATAGCGGTGGAAATGATGCGCGAAATGAATGAATGCACGTGCGTGTGACTGTGTGGCCTTTATTATAAACAACTGTCCATTAGATATACTAACTGCCTGCTCATATGGAATGTGTTGGTCACTTGTGTCCACTGCTAGAGGCCTGTTTGGCCACCCACCACTGGGAGAGCCCTTCAGATGCTCACTACTAGTATTGTAGTGATTTTGAATGTCACCTCATTTGCAATATGACCATTAGGCCTATTTTAAATATCTTTCATCAAATAGAATGATAGTTGGAAAGTCATTTTAGAGATGTTGTTAAACCTCAGAGGTTTATTATGGTCATTATTATTATTATTATTATAATTATTATAATTATTATTATTATTATTATTATTATTATAATTATTATTATTAGTAGTAGTAGTAGTAGTAGTAGTAGTAGTAGTAGTAGTAGTAGTAGTAGTAGTACTACTACTACTACTACTTTTATTATTATCATTAGCATTATTATTTTTATATTGTTATCATCATCATCATTTTTACTATCATTATTAGTATTATCATTGTTATTGTGTTGGTCACTTGTGTCCACTGCTAGTTGCCTGGGGGACCACTTTGGCCACGTACCATTGGTTGACCGCTTCAGATACTCACTACCAGTATTGTAGTGGATTTTGGTCTAACCTCATTTGCACCATGTAATGCCAACACAGTTGAACCCCTTATATATTAAAACATATCTTATCCAATAAATGTTTTTTAGAGATATTGTTAGACCTTACTATATATACAGGGTGGACTGTGAGTTTTCCATCAAATATTTCACAGAATATTCACCAGCATTGTCATTGATATGTAATCATCATTACCATCATCTTTACCTTCATTATCTTTATTATCATGTTCTTCCTCCTCATCATCACGGTCATCATTAACATCATCATTGTCATCATCATCATCATCATCATTACCATCAGTATCACAATTATTGTCATCATTATCATCATCACCATTATCATCATCATCACTTTCATCATCATCACCACCATCATCATTAACATTATCATCACCTCCACTTTTATTATCTATCACCACCTTGACCACCATCATCATCATCATCATCATCATCATCATCATCATCATCATCATTATCATCATCATCATCATCATCATCAATCATCATCAATATCATCATCATTGTCATTATTATCACCACCACAATCATCATCATCATCATCCTCAAAACATATTCATCATCATCATCACTACCACCACTATCATCATCGTCATCATCACCATCATTATCATTATCATCATCACCATCATCATCACCATCATCTTCATCATCATCATCATCATCCTCACCATCATCATCATCACCATCATTATCACCACCACAACTATCATCATAATCATCCTCAACATATTCGTCATCATCATCACTACCACTATCATCATCATCATCATCATCACCATCATCATCATCATCATCATCATCCTCAACATATTCATCATCATCATCATCATCATCACTACCACCACTATTACCACCCTCACACCATCCCCATCTTGATATCAGTTGTAAAGTGCCTGCCAGACATGCATTATGACATGTATGTGACTTGATGCAATCTGCCTGAGAAAATCTCGCTGACCACAAGTCCAGCCCTCTTGGGAATCAATATTAAGTAATCAGCACTCAGGTGTCCAGGTGATTAACGATGTACATTTGGACAGGTGAGATAAAGGTTACAAGTTCCATTGTCTTCTTTTGTCTTCCATCGTCATCCTCCTTATCATTCCCACCAAAACAATAGGCGACGACCTCCATTGTTTTCTTCCTTATCTTTCCTCCTAAAACAAAAGGATGCAGGTCATTGTTTGGTTACCTGCGTTGTCTTTCGGAAGACCCTGTCACACCTGTCCACTGTGTACCCTCTGGTCATGTGACCAGGGGCAGGTGAGTCTTAGCTGCCAGAAAACACCCTTTGGGTACCACCCTGAGCACCCTAGGGTACGTGCAGTATACCACAGTACTCTCAGGTGCACCCTTTCTGGGCAGGTGGAGGGGGTATGGTAACTGGCATGAACCCTAAGGGTATGCCTATATATACCCTAAGGGTGTTTGGAGTGTGGTACTACTAGTGTTGTATGCTACCAACTCTGAAGGGTGTCTTGAGGCAGGTGCCAAGCGGGTATGGGTAGGCATACCCCTAGTGGGTACGCTGCAGGGGTTCTCGGGGTTGGTACTGTCTCCCCAGTTCTTTGTCTAGCCAGGTATCTGGAGCATCTTAATTAAATTGTGAAGCTCTCCGTGCCCTCAGGTGTTTTGTTAATGATAATGTGCCTATGAATATAACCTGCCTGATGAGAACTCTCCCTACTCAAGATTGGGGAGAACTTCCCGGAGAAGTAATGTAAACATTTATATATTTATATTCAGAGTAGTAAATGGTATGGTAACTTTGAATATAACTCATAAAATTTAACATTTTTTGAGAATTGTTATGGTCATTCTTCACGGGGTAGGATTGAAAGATTGTCCATGTAACTTTGTAACTAAAATTGACTGACTCATAAAATTAAATACTGAGAATTTGTATGGTCATTCTTTTTCATGGGGTAGAATTGACATATTGTCTGAGTGACTTCATATCTTTCAATATATTAACTCACAATATAAACATTTTTTGAGAATCATTATGGTCATTCTTTACATGGTAAGATTGTCATATTGCCTTTGTAAATTTGTAAATTTGTAACTTTGAATATAACAGATAGAATTAAGCATTTTTTAAATATTTATTAGGGTCATTCTTCATGGGGTAAGATATACAGATTTTCAATGGAATTCAAATGGCCCATCCTATGATTGATGTGTACAAAATTCCTCTGATTTTTGCAGGAAAAAAAACACCTGACCTGCATGTAAAAAAATGAATCTTTTTCATAGCCTAATTTCCACTATTGTTTAGGATAAAAATAACTGTCCTATGATTCTTAGCCCTTCCTTATGCTGCCGGTTACTAATTTGGCCGATACGAAATGATGCAAGACAGCTGAAAATGACTGAAATCCCAGACAGTACTCAGCGAGTCTTAGCAATCTAATGAATAACAACATGACAGGGTTATGATAATTTTCAAAGAGCTAAGATAATTTTCAAAGACCTTTGCGTCCTTGTACTTGAGACAAGAGTAGCCTGAGCATTGGAGGGGTTAAAGAGAGGAATATGGTAGTTTTAATTATTGATATAATTAAACTGCTTGTTTTGCAAGCATGAATAGATCATCAGGATTGTCACCACGTTTCCTGTGTGAGGGTGGCCTCATGCCGAGTAGTGAGCTGAGAAAAAACACTGGAGAGTGGGAGTCAAATCTATCCTTCTCACAATCAGAGAGACAGAACCAAAAAGCAGAAGCTATATCCAAAAAACAATATACCCTTAAATCATCCATAATATAACAAACAGTATATTCTCATGCTTGTAGCACCCAAGACTTAATTCCTTGGTGATATCCCTCTAATAAAAGCAATTTTCAGAAAAATAATAAGGAGAAATGTTTAGCCTGTTTCCTGAAAAACTCCAAAACTCCTTTTTGGACAGGCAAAAAAATCTATGAAGAACTTTCAATTTTCGAATCCCGGGAGTGATAACCAACTTCTCCTAACAAACAATCTTCTAAGACATGGCTGAAGTGTCAGTTGCCCTCTTGACATGATAGGCTATTATGTGTAGTTGGTATAAGGGTATTTGAAGTAATCGAGTTGCTAAATCTGGACGGGCAGAAATTTTGTGGTTTCTGTTTCACACAGGCTGATGATCGATGATTTTCAAAATCATGGATAAGACCCTGGATGGCACTGATAGAAAAAGCAGGAAATCTACAAGGAGGAAATGTAATTAACATTACAAACAATTAGGTGAGAAAATGGACTAATTAACTGATTGTGAAACAACAATTTTGTTGCCAGGCAATAATCCGCTACTCAAAAAATTCCAGACATCTCATGCGGTGTCTTCAATTGCTTTATAGGTGTTAGATGTGTCCTTGTCAGAAATACAAAGATGTCACGTGAGAATTAAAAGAAATTCCTGTTATTGATGTGTAACCCAAGAGTTTGTTTATAAAGATACTCAATTAGAAAGTCTTACAACAGGCAAAATAATAGTGAAGGTCAGAATTTAGCAATTCTCCTGTTATTGACAAGTCAACCTTTTCAATGCAAAGGCTATACTTTCATCCAAAACACAAGGATGCAAAAAGATTTGATAAACATCAAACCCTGTCATGTTGGTATTCATTGCATAGCTCTCAGTGAGTACTCCTAGCTAACGTCTTCCTGTTATTGATGTGGAACCCTGAAGTTGTTTCTATAAAGATGATCAATTAGAAAATCTTGCAACAGGCAAAATGATTAAGTAAATGAGAATTTTCCTGTTATTGATGTGTAACCCAAGAGATTGTTTATAGACATACTCAATTAGAAAGTCTTATAACAGGACGTGTTAAAGATTTCCTGTTATTGACGTGTAACCCAAGTTTGTTTCATGAAGATGTCAATAAGGTCTCGCCACAGGCAAAATGATAGAGAAAGTGAGAATTTAGCAGTTTGCCTGTTATTGATGTGTTATTTAATATAAGGTTTTGAATATAAGATGCTCAATAAGAAAGATTTGCTACAGGCAAAATAATAGACAAAGTCAGCAGAGCCCATGGCCATCAAATTTGGAATTACTTATTTCATTTATCAGCAAAAACAGAAACAGAAAATGTGTCTTTTTACCATAAGCAACAATAATAAATCTGCAATTATACAATATACTAAAGTTTAAATTTTACCTGTATATTATATATGCAAATGAGCTCATAAATTATGCTGATTAGCATTTGCCCCCAGGGACTATGGTAGGGTGGTGAGCCTGGCACTATCTTGACAACCTTTGATTGATGGCTACAGTACAAACTTAATTACTATGCACCTGATGAGGAGTTAATTATGCAAATTTATCCGCGCCAGCCACAGGTACATAGGGGGACAAAGAAAACATTGCTCCCGGCGACCGCTATATCATAGATCAAACTTAAGCTTCCTTTTCTTATTGTAGTATCAGTTCCACAGCTCCTGAAAAAAACATTTGATTCAATTAGAATACAGTGAAGTCTGTGTACATTAAATAGTCATTCCAAAATTGTGCAGTGTATGCATGCATGCTATGTGCTCAATGTATAAGGAAGTTCCTATTCCTATAAGTTTTCTTATAGTCCCAGTTTCACAGCTTCTTGTGAAAAATGGTCTCATTTGATTCAATTAGAATACAGCAAAACCTTTATATATTGAACACTCATGTTCAATGCATGCATGTGTTCAATGTAGGGAGGTCCCATTCCTATACTTTTCTTATAGTCCCCGTTTCACAGCTTCTGTTGGAAAACAGTCTCATTTGATTCAATAAGAATACAGCAAAACCTGCATATATCAAACACTCATGGGGAATTCAAAACTGATCAATGTATGCATGTGTTCAATGTATAGGGAGGTCCCATTCCTATACTTTTCACAGCTTCTGGTGGCCAACAGTCTCATTTGATTCAATTAGAATACAACGAAACCTGTGTACATTGAACACTCGCTCATAGGTAATCAAAAACTGTTTAATGTAATTGCATGTGTTCAATGTAGGGAGGTCCTATCCTATACTTTTCTTATTCTTATAGTAACAGTTTCACAGCTTCTGGTAGAAAATGATCTCATTCCACTCAATTAGAATACAGGCAAATCTGTATATATCCTAGGGAATCCAATACTGTTCAATGTGGGTATGCATGTGTTCAATATAAGGAGATCCTATTCATATATTCACCTAGATGATGATAAAAAAGTGTCCAATGTATGAGGTGTATGAAGTGTCTCAACTTTGTCAAAAGTATCCTAAATCAAGACTAAAAATTCATTAAGGAACTTTTATTTTAGTATGGATGGGTTAAATTCTGCAGGTTCAAGACTAAAGGCTCAAAACTCTGCTCATAGATATTTGTGGTCAGCGTGAGTTTCCTGGTGCATGGAGTGTGTTGGTTTATGTAGGGCCTAGCCTGCAACCCCTCCGCCAGAATCCCAAGCTAAATATTTCCTCTCCGTCCAGCTCAAGCGTGGCAGATACACTGCCACTTTATTTACACTGGGGTTAAGTAGAGTCTGGTAACACTTGTTAGCATTTAACAGAGACCAGTAGCTCCCAAGAGCACTTCCAGATGATCCCTCAAATGCTGCAGACAAGAAGGGGGTTCAGGAAGGTGTAGGGAAGAAGGGGAAAAGAGGGGTATTAAGGGGTAGATATGTCTGGTAACACTTGTTAGCATTTAACGCAGACCAGTAGCCCCCTAGAGCAGTTCCAGATGATCCCTCAAATGCTGCAGACAAGAAGGGGGTTCAGGAAGGTGTAGGGAAGAAGGGGAAAAGAGGGGTATTAAGGGGTAGATATGTCTGGTAACACTTGTTAGCATTTAACGGAGACCTGAGTAGCCCCCTAGAGCACTTCCAGATGATCCCTCAAATGCTGCAGACGGACAAGAAGGGGGTTCAGGAAGGTGTAGGGAAGAAGGGGAAAAGAGGGGTATTAAGGGGTAGATATGTCTGGTAACACTTGTTAGCATTTAACGGAGACCAGTAGCCCCCTAGAGTACTTCCAGATGATCCCTCAAATGCTGCAGACAAGTAGAGAAATTAAAGTAAGGGAAAGGGTAGGGGAGAAGCGGAAAAGAGGGGTATTAAGGGGTAGATATATCTGGTAGCAGGCTTGTTCCCATCTAACAGAGACCAGTAGCCCCCCCCCCCCCCCCCCCCCCGAGAACACCTCCAGATGATCCTTCTTGCTACAGACAAGAAGGGGTTGGAAAGGGGTAGTGGCAACACCCTATACCACACGGCCATCAGGCCAGGACCTGTCCAATTGACATACCCTCTATTGGTTACAGACAAGCATAGGATTGATGTAATGGAAGGGATGGCTTCTAGTTCTCCAGGAAAAAGAGGGGGAAAGAAGGGGGATTAAGGGGTGAATATGTATGGAAGCATTTCCGTTTCTTGCAACAGAAAAGAAGAGAGTAGGGAAGGGGTAGGGAAGAAGAGGTATTAAGGGGTAGATATGACTGGTGACACTTGTTCCCATTTAACATAGACAAGTAGCCCCCTTCATCACTTCCAGATGACCCCTCTTGCTACAGACGAGTAGAGTAAATAATGTAAGGGAAGGGATGACTCTGAGTACTCCAGGAATGGAGAAAGGGCTAGTAATAGACCATTCTCCATTAAGAGGGTTGGTACAGCAGGGTAGGTACAAACAAAGGCCAGCTGGTTGCTGCCAGCCCGTTACTCTGCATGTACTCTACAGCAGCCCAGCCCATCTATTTCCATAAAAACCTACATATCTCCAATTATACTCAATGAAATTAATTGCAACTTTAACAGAAAGTATGTCATATACTTAAGAACAAAATCCCTGACTTTGAGTAATTTAAGTGGTGAAGAAACATTTTTGTCTTGCATTTTTGCTAAGCCTTTCCCCTTAGTGCTTATAGGGTACCTAGACATAGTTGTCTGACACTTCAATATAAAGGAAGTTTCTGATTACTGCTACTTAGTCATGGATAATCACTGGCCTGATAAGGTATAAAGATCTATAGAAAATAATGTATTCAATGGTGTTTCATGTGTTAAAGGATAGAGCAAAATCCATTTGCTAAATGCCTTTTCCTGTTGGTGTGACACAAATATATTTAAGAATCAACACTTAGAAGACAGGGAATAGATGATTATAGACTAGTACCAAACTTTAGATTTCTGCCAAATCTTGGTATACTGACTAGCTCATCTGATACAAGTTTTCTATCAGTGCTGGCTATCAATGGGCACCCTTTTTGAAATAATGGAACTACTAAATTTATGATAAAAAACAAATCAGTGGGACCCCCCCCCCCCCCCCCCCCCCCCCCTCAATTTTCCCAATGTTGCAATGGAAGGGTAGTCTATGATATCTATATTCTGTTCAGGCCTGAATTTCTTAACACCAGTGAGAATCGAGAAACTGATATGGTTTAGTTAATGTTTTGAATTAGCTTGAGACGTTTTGTATGTATTTCAAAACGACGATTATAATGTGTCATTAAAGATAACAAAGAATTAAATTTTATTTTACTAAAGCAGGCCAACCTTACTGTATTTGTGCCCCTATCCTATGGGTTTTCATGTGAAGCAAACAGTTATTTGAATACTAGTATCTATCTGCCCTTTTGTAAGGGTATTGAAATCCATGATCATTACGTTTCAATATGTACATTTTTAACTGAGACACTAAAAACACAATAGCTTAGAGTTATTGAAATGATTGGAGAAATAAACTTACCCTTGAACATAAATATATGTACTTATTGATAGTCTTTACATTCAACTGTTCATGTTGTCTTGGGTATAGGAAATAGTTGGAACTTGACACAAATCATGTTTGGTTTATAATGATACAGACTGTCACTATTGCACTAACCCCCGCCCCCCCCCCCCCCCCCCCTATGCGCATCTTTAAACCATCATCTCAGAAAATTATTTTGTCAGTATGATTCATTGATAATCCTTTAAGAATGCTTAAAAACTATCCTTAAAGTGAGTGAAATCCTCAATTACTGCTGCCTCTAGTAGTGCAGAAACACTACTGACCATGGGTCTGAGGCCTTAGTTTGTACCAACCAGACCACCTGGGGGCTTATGAGGGCAGCTTCTATTAAGGGTGAAAAGAGGGGGTTAGAGTTAGATAGATTTTGTAGCAGTTAAGGTATAGATGAAATAAAAACTTTTTTTCCAACGGGTTAGGCTAGTATAGCTGATTTTGAGTTGTTTTACCATTCAGGTAAAATACAGAGGATGTAAAAAACTAAGAATGCTTGGCCTAGGGTTTAAAGGCCAGCACATGCAGCTAAACTTACAAAATTCTTTCACTGCCTGCCTGGTCTATTACCCACAATTTACAGGCACCCAAACTTAAGTAAGTGTTGAAGGATGGTCCTAGGGGACGAGGCCTGGCACTATGGCATACAAGTGCACTGTGTTTTAACCCTTCCAATGCAGAGGCTACTTTTGTCCAAAGCACAAGGATGCAAAGATTTTTGAAAAACATCTCAAACCTGTCATATTGGTATCCATTGGAAAGCCCTCGCTGAGTACTCTTAGATGAGTACCTATTTGCCAGGGATTCAGTCATTTTCCAGGATCTTTGCATCATTTTGTATTGGCCAAATTTAAACCACTAGCGATATAATAAGGGTTAGACTGCAAAATGGAAGATAAGCAGAATATCAGTTATCCATAGTCCTGGGCACCGTGCTTTGTCTGCTTTCATAGTAAATATTTGAATCCTTTAAGATACTAATTTTCTTTGAAATATTTTTAACAGTTTTGAAAATAATTTAAAAACCGTTTCATTAAAGGGGTTTGATTTGCACAGTGTTCTATGTCAACTTATGGGCATTTTTGTTGGGTCGGTAAACTGATGGTTGCTATCCTATTAGTGCTCAAAGCGGCTGACCGAAAGCAGCCTGGCAATTTTGATGAAATCAAAAGCATTGTCAGAAAAATATTTGATGAAGAAACATCAATCAGAAAATAACCAACAACAAGTTATTGTCGAAAGTGTTTCAGATCCAGACGACTATTTCTGGAGGAACTGGACATTAATGGGTTAGTCTGGCTGTGCTAGAATGCGACAGAAAGCAGGTTTCACCTGATACAAACATGTCTGTGGAGGCGCAAGTGAGAGAATTAGCAGAGAAATGCTCCACGACGAAATTAGCAAGAATTAGTGGGAACTTGACCTTTTGACACCCAGCACTCTCTTCCTCTCAGCTCTCTCTTTAACTCATTCACACCAGGAACTTTAGGGTCTGACACTAAGATTTTAAGCTAGGCGCCCGAAAAGGTCTTTTCATAGAAAATAGTGGTCAAAAATAGGATTTCTGGTTGATATAAATACTATTTTGGGCCCCAAGTCTGGAAAATCTGTGGGCCCACAGCAAAATATAGGGGCAAATGCCCCTGGGCCCCCTGGGAAAGTCGAACCCTGAACATACGCATGTTTTTGTTTGTTTTTTTATTTTATTTTTCATCACAATTTCTGCCCCAAGTCACTGGTAACTTTCTCACATGCCCCTGGTGTGATTCGAATCCGGAGAGTGGTGAGAGACATTTAGCAGTCAGTGGGAATGCCTTAGACCACAAGGCCATCAGGGCAGGTCCCTAATATACATGGTAGTCTGACACATATGGAAATTGTAATGTTTTTTGGGTTAAACACTCCCTAGTCAAATAGTTTTCATCCATTACTCTATTTGAAAAGTTAACCCTTCAAATGCTAAGGCTTGACTTTCGTCCAAAGCACAAGGACGGAAAGATTTTGAAAACCAACTTAACCATGCCATGTTGGTATTCATTCGATAGTGTTTGCTGGACACTCAGCTGATAAGTACCCATTTGCCAGGGTCTCAGTCGTTTTTTCAGTTTTTTTGCATCATTTTGTATTGGCCAAATTAGCCATCAGCAGCATAAGAGTTAACCTATTAATGCCCACAGCATCAAGATTAAGTAGCCTGACAACGTTGATGAAAAATCCGAGTTTGGAAAATATTTGAAGAGGAAATGTTATTCAGATCGTGTATAAACAAATCTCCTTCAAACATTTTGTAAAATCATTCTCATTTCCTAAGTTTGAAAAATATTTGAAGGGGAAATGTTATCCGGAGCGTGTATAAACATTTTTTAAATCACCTTCAAACACTTTGTAAAATCCTACTCATTTCCTAAGTTACCTATGTCTGGATGTTCTTCTTGATATTTCCATCTGCCTCTGTGCTACTTTTAAAGATATTTAGTTTTTGATCATCCAAATAAAACCAACTTAAAAAAAACACAAATGTTTTGTGTTATGTGTAATTGATAAATAAAAATACTTTAAACTTGTTAAAATGGGTTTAATTAACCCTTATGCTGGTGGTGGCTAATTTGGCCAATGCAAAAGGATGCAAAAACCTGGAAGATGGCAGAAACCCAGGCACTCATCTAAGAGTACCCATCCAGAGAGCTATCCAATCAGTACCTTAAAATCGGTTTTATATATTATTTGCAAGCATTAAACAAAAACATCTAAATAAAAACATATAACCCATATGTGAACCAGCTACTGTAGAACACATATATGACGCGTGTCCCAAATATAGCGAACAGTAAGAAAAAAGTATAGTGTTTTTATGTATAGTGAAGCGGAACCACACGCTATGTACGCTATATATAAACAGACGCTAACATTGTGTGTTCTACAGTATGTATAAAACTGATTCATTCTTTCAAGTCCCGGCACCTTCCCTAATTAAACACAATACCTAACTATTTTTATTATTTTTTTTTGTTATGTACAATTAATAATTGAAAATATTTCAAACTAGTTCAAGTAGATTTTATATTATATGCAATAATTAAAATATACAATTAAACAATAGACAAAAACATCTAAATAAAACAATTATTACCCATATGTCAACCTGCTGCATGAAGTTATTCCCTCAAGTCCCAGCACCTTCCGTAATTAAACACAATACCTGATTATTATACTTTTCTTTCCAGACACGTACTGTTGGAATGTGAAATAGACATCCTTGACCTCTGACCTGACATCAAGGATGAGTGATGCTGAGCAGCTTGCAGGGTGCAATAATAGAGGGCGTGTCTGGGACACTTGTTCAGGTGAGGGGGCAGAGGCCGTGACCCGCGGGCCGAGTCGGCAAGCACAGGCCAGCAACACGGCACAGGTGTAACCGTGGAACAAGGCCAGGATGAGGTGAGTTTAAGGACAGGTTACTATTTCATACAGCGGACTAAAGACATAAAGTTATAATGTTATGATGAAACACATTATCATCAGCTCCACTGTGATTCTAGCAGCTAATTGGACAATTTCTTTGTTGTACTGGACTGCATTGGGCTTCTAACATTGCTTTTAACAATTGTCAATGTTCAGAGCTAAATATTAATCATGTATTAGGATCTTAACAATGGTGTACACAACGTTTGTTATGTTATTGATGACAATGGTGATGTCGATGATATTGATGTCAATAATGATAATGATGACGATAATGATGATGATGATTATGAAATCAACACATATGAGGTGTACGAGGAAAATGAACGAAATTGACTACAAAAGTGTTAAAGACTTTTTTATACGACATACCAGATGACAGATGTAGTAGGTAACATCCATGTAAGGTAGACAGATTCATTTCAGGTGAGCTAGATTGCGGACAACCTGCCACACCTGATAGCTCAGGGACACCTTATACATTACAGTGCAAGAACAGTGACACAAATATATATATATTTCACTTGCTGTACATAGGTCCAGGAACTTAGCCAGGACCCGTCTATTCTGTCTTTTGGACTGGCAGTTTCCTG
>CAWWDR010000764.1:0-19979 GCA_963942565.1 Maea johnstoni | reverse complement strand
TATATTATATATATATATATAATATATATATATATATATATATATATATATATATATATATATATATATATATATATATATATATATATATATATATATATATATATATATATATATATATATATATATATATATATATATATATATATATATATATATATATATATATATATATATATATATATATATATATATATATATATATATATATATATATATATATATATATATATATATATATATATATATATATATATATATATATATATATATATATATATATATATATATATATATATATATAAAAAAATATATATATATATATATATATATATATATATATATATATATACATATATATATATATATATATATATATATATATATATATATATATATATATATATATATATATATATATATATATATATATATATATATATATTTCACATATTTGTGAATAAAGGTTCGCTAAAGCCAACCAACTCCTTTCTCTTCATTGTTTTACCTACTGCAACTGCAATTGCCTAGGCCACCTATTAGCAGGGTAAGAGACTACATATCACAGACGCTCTCCATGGGATTTCCCACAATCAGGATAGAGTTTTTGGGCTCTTTTATTTCTATTGAATTCACCCAAAACATCGCTGCTGTGAATACGCATTGTGAATATCAAATGTTATCAAATTCGCTTGTAATTGGTCGTATTTCAACTTAAGGACTTCAGACGGATGTGTATCAGATTTTCTAAATATTGATTTTTTTGTGGAGTTATCAAATTTAAAATTAGAAATAAGACTTCTCTTATCTTATCTTCAACAAAGCATCTGAATGACATAGTTATTAATATGAATGGATCTGAAATTAGAGTAACTGTGATATCAAGATTAAACTGTGATGATTTTTCCTCTACGTTTGTGGGATTTGATGGTCCGCGATCCATAATGGTGAATTTGAAAAGTCTTTATAGGATTTCCCACTTTTTTAACACATGCATCTTACATGTACCTCCTATTAGACGGGGATTTCTAAGCTCTATATAATCTCCATCGTTACAACTTTCATGCAGTGTATGATTGGCTAGGCTAAATGATCAATAAAAGCAGGATTAAGAAAGTAAATAAACAAAGAAATGTCAACCCTGTAAGCCAACCTGAAGGTAATATATAATGTAAAGTATGTGTATTTATCGACCATGGTTCTCGCCATAAAAGCATACATTTTAACTTCAATATAAACCTAGAGTGTGTTAGCGCGCTAATACAGCATACAAAGCGAAATACTGTAAATCACTTAAATATGGCGTGAACATTATATAGCGTAATAACGGTACTGCCCTGGATAGCGTGATCTAAGTATAGCGGTGAACGGGAACAGCAGCAGCAAGGTCAATTAAGAATTTAATAAAGATGGGATTTTACAATAGCGCATATGGGCAGAGCGCTATTAACGTTCTTATTGTTCCCGTTATACCCGTGATTTACAGTAAGTAGAGGAGGAATACTCTTTAGAGTGCGTCAAAATAAAAAGCCAGCATAAACATGAGAACTAAGATACACTGAGATGGTACCAAAAATGTAAGAGGCATGCCGAAAGCGGAAAATAGATCTAGAAGTACTCTAAATCACTTAATTATAGCGTGAACAATAATATAGCGATAATAGCGCTCTGCCCATATGCGCAATTGTAAAATCGCCGTCCTTACTTAATTCTTAATTGAATTTGTTGCTGCTGTTCCCGTTCACCGCCTTACGTAGATCACGCTATCCAGGCCAGTGCTCTAATTGCGCTGTATAATGTTCACGCCCTGTTTAGTTGATTTACAGTATGTATTTATTTACGAAACTAAATAGCATGTATTTAGTTTTTAATTCATTTGATACATGGCAATACCAAAACATGTGCTCTGCATGTGGTTCATAATAGAGGGTATGGTTCTTACCTGCAGCCCAAGGTGATACGGGTAGTACCCAGTCATAAAAGCAGCCCGAGATCTAGAATACGAGATCATAATACAACCATTGGAAGGGATAGATATAAGGATGTGAGTGAAATAAATACTTACATGGAATATATTGCAGACATTTTCTTAGAAATGAGGAAATGAGGATATATCGTAAGCAAATGAGTTTAAAAAGATGAAACTTAATGTCATGTCTGCTTCATGGTAGTACATGGACCTCATGTAAAATAAGGAGTTGCTTCAGCTTCGCAGCCTTTCTACCCGAGTTATCTTGCGAGTATTACCTCAACTAAAATCGATTCTTATCTCCAGCAAACGAAATAAAGACATACTCTGCTGGTGTTCTACAGCAGTTTCTCTCTCTGTTGACATCCCAGTCTAGCACAGGTGTGAACCAAACGTTACCCATAACAAAACAAATACTGCTTGATCTTTGCTTAAAGTGTGATAAGTTGGGAGCCTTGGGGGCAGTTTTGAAATGTCTTTTCATCTTTGCCTTCCTCACTTTGCTAAGACGTTCTAATCTGAGACTATATCAATATCAATATATCAATATCAATATATATCAATATCAATATATATATATATCAATATATACATATATTTATATATACATATATATATATACATATATATATATATATATACATATATATATATATATATATATATATATATATATATATATATATATATATATATATATATATATATATATACTAGTATATATATATATATATATATATATATATATATATATATATATATATATATATATATATATATATATATATATATATATATACATTTATGTTGGAATTTCTGCTTTGAAACCTACGGGCTGCACACAGGTTGAACATATGAAGAATCAAGTATGACGCCCTCCTCTGCCAGGCGATCCATATGAGGTGTGATGATGTCTGGGTTATGCCATCCAACATCGTTCCATCCTGAAGAGAGAGAGAGAGAGAGAGAGAGAGAGAGAGAGAGAGAGAGAGAGAGAGAGAGAGTTGATTGTTCTACATAGTGCTTATAAACGAGCACTGGTTGCATTCTAATAGGTTGGCAATGTTTAAAGAGATTTCTAAACGTAAGACCTTTTTTGCTAGGTCGAGCAACCAAGCTAGTGCAGACTCTTTCGGTTTGAGCAGAGGGCAGGGAGGTGTATGCATTTTATGGAGTAGTAATATTGCAGGAATATCTCCAATAAATGAATGCATACTTCTTCTTCTTCTTCTTAGGATAGTATCCTCCTATCTAGGAGCTGTATAAGACATATAAAATAACATTAGAATTAAACTTTCTCTTGATTATTTTTGAGAGTTCTAATCAGAGTAAATCAGGGTATCTATATGTACATGATTTTTGATGATTGGTTCGAATTATCTACTTCCGACAGGGATTTCTCATGAATAATCAGTTTTTCTGGTCCCTGACTAATGCGCTACGTTTGATATGTAGAGCATAGATGAAGTCACGTGAGATTTCCTCGAGTTGTGCGCGAGATCTGGGGAGAATCTGGAGCTCCTGCATCACATCCGGGTGATCCGGGTCTAGTATTATCCCTGTGAGGAGTCTGTTGTTTTGTAGAACTCTACTTCGGTCGGTGTTAGGGATGAGTTGGGATATACGATGCATGTAATTACTCCTTTCTTTTTCAAGGCTTGAGCATTGTGTCAGAAAATGGACCTCGTCTTCATCCTGGTCAGTCTGGCACAATCGGCAGGTTGCAGTTGTACTCTGTTTGGTGCGTCTCTTTGCGTTTGCTAGTGGATAGACTCCCAGCAGTACCCTAGTTTTCACATTTGCTCGAGTGACCTGTCGGCTGTTGTTGATGTGGGCAACTGAATCATGGGTAGCCCTCGGTGTGTGGTATGGAGCCAGGTATCTCAATGTAGATTTTTCTCGTGCTTCTTCCTCGATGTCACAGCTGATTTTGTTGTGTAGTGCACTTTTCACTTGTTGTTTCCAGGCCAGTTTTGATGGGGTGTTGTCTAGCAGGTGGGGTATAGTTGGCAGATTGTATTTCTGGAGTATGTCTTGCACTTCTACAACCCAAGAGGAGGATTTTGTATCTTTCATGACGTATTGGCGGACGACTACTTCTCTCGTGGTTGGCTCTCTGAGGAGGGACAACAGGAACGTCAGCACACGGAGATGAATGAGGCCTATCATGGGGGTGCATCCGGACAATATGTAGAGGCCTGGGATTGCGGTTCTTTCCGGGAGCCCTAGGAGGGATCTGATCGTTTTTCGATGGAAAAGTTCTAGGTTGTTGACATCACTTTTTGTCAGTTTGATCGATTCTATCCCATATAGCACCCTGGTTTGGACGTAGGTTTCGTAGAGTTTTATGGAGATCTTTACAGGTAGGCCGTTGGTTCCGTGCAGGCCGGCGCCCATTAGGGCGTATAGAGTTCTTCTACCGGTGGATATTCGGGCTTCTACTGTTAGCTTGCTGGATGTCAGGCCCCTTTTTATTCCCAGGTGCGTTGTTGTTTCCTTTATAGGCACAGGGTTTCCATTTAGGGTGACAGGACTGTTGGACATGAGATGGGTCAGACCTTCATCAGATTTCATATTGAACGGTATGATCTCCGATTTGGTTGGATGAATGTTATACTGTTCTGCATTAGCATAATCCTCTATCATTGCCATGATGACTTGGAGCTCTGGGAGACTTGGTGCCAGGACCATCATATCATCAGCACATGTGGGAATGGAGATGCAGGTGTCGCCGATGTAATATCCTAGTCCTGTTGATGTGATGTTTTTCATCAGGTTATAGAGATAGGATATATAATCGTCTGGACTTGTCAGTTTTCCCTGGCCGTTTCCTTGGAGGATCGGGATTGTTTTGTCCGACTTGGTGCCATTCCACACGATTCTGGATTTGAGGTCCCGGTACGAGTTCTGTTTTAATTTCCACCACACACCTGTCATCCCTAGTTCGTGTAGCTTATCGAGTAGACTGGGGTGTTTCACCGTATCGAAGGCATACATGATCGTATATGTGGTATAAGAGTGCAAAATAGAAAAGGTGCCGTGTTTAATATATTCTGTGTATACATGCCCTCAAGAGGCTGTGAAGGGGATCTCGCTACTAGCCTTGATGAGCTTAGTGGGATAATTGAAAACACTGAGACAGTGTCAGTCAATATAGTTTGTGGTGATTTTAATGGCGATATGGGAACGAGGGGTGGCGAAAGGGGGTTGAGAATTTGTACAAGGGGAGGGCACATGGTATATAAATTTATGGTAAAACATGAACTATGGGCTACAAATATGTCATCTATAGCCACAGGCCCCGTTGATACATTCTATGGCCCAAATGGAGATTGATTACATCCTGGTACCGGTTGCTCTCAAAAATATTGTGCAGGAATGTATAACCCTAGAAAACGAGCCTCTAAATGTTTCTGACCATTACCCGATAACTTGTAAACTCAATTTAGGTAGTGTTGACTGTAACACCATAGTCATTGAGCCAAAGGGATCTATAAAATGGAGCAAAATACGTCCAGAAAAGCTGATGCGTGAATATACTCTTCCAGTAGATTCTCAAATAAGAGCCCTAGTAGATAAAATTAGAACAAAATGACCTACTAATGCTCTAATAGACGAGGCTTTCGAAAATATAGTTAGTATTCTGATCTCTCATGACCATGTACTCCCAAGATCGAGAATTTCAAGTCATGTAAAACCTTTCTGGTGTCCGACTCTAACCGTTTTAAAAAACGAAAAGGTGAAGAGATATAAAGAATGGTGTAATGTAGGGAGACCTCGGGATAGAGATAATCCATTTCGAATAGCTAATCTTAATGCGAAAAAGGCTTTTGCCACGCAACTTAAGAGAATTGCACGATCCTACGATGACGAAATAATCTGTAAAGCCTCAAGGGATTCTGAAGTTGATAGAAACTCTTTCTGGAGATTGCTTCGTCATGTAAGGGATAACGGTAAAATTTCAATATCAGCTATTAAGAACAAGAGAGGTAAGGTCGTTCACGACGTGAATGAAATTTTAGAGGTTTGGAAAAACCATTTCAGTAGTTTATGCACCCCTAGAACGCTCCCGCACTATGACGAACAACATAGGGAAAGAGTATGTACTGCAGTGGATGATTGGGCTAATCAGATGGACAATGATCCTTTTACAAACGAATCCTTCACTAAAGATGAAATACGGTACGCAATTAAGAAACTTAATTCGGGCAAGTCACCGGGCTATGATGGGGTATCAAAGGAACATATAGTAGCAGCTGGGGATGGAGTAGTTGACTTCCTCTTTCTATTAATGTCCTGGGTTCCCCAAATAGAATACATACCCGTGAATCTTAGAAGGGGAATCGAGGTCCCTCTCTACAAAGGAAAAAATACTTCCCCCCTCGATCCGAACAATTACAGGGGTATCACGCTCCTATCCACCTTCAATAAAATCTTTGAAATTCTTTTATAGTCACGGATAGAGAGATGGTGGATACAAAATAATGCAGTTTCTGAATCACAGGGCGCATGTAAAAAAGGTGTGTCTTCTGTTCATACGGCAATGCTATTGCAAGAGACAGTTTCTGCAAATTTAGAAAATGGTAATTTAGTCTTCGTTACATACCTAGACGTGAGCAAAGCTTTTGATAGGGTCTGGGTAGAGGGTCTTTTTTACCAGCTTAGGAAGATAGGAATAAAAGGGAAAACTTGGAGATTGCTGTTTAAATGTTACAAGGGATTTTTGTGTCGAGTTAGGCTGTACGGTAAATATTCTGACTGGTATGAAATGAGGTGTGGCTTACACCAGGGCGGGTACTTATCGCTGGTGAAATATACAGCATTGATTAACTCTCTTTTAGTAATTCTGAATACATCAAACTTATGCTGTAGTATTTTGCATATTAAAACATCTCCTCTTGGCTATGCAGACGACGTCGCTGCTGCATGCACCTCAAAAGACAAGATTGACCAAGTTCTAAATATTGTAAACTCGCATAGCTCTAAGTGGAGATATGATTTAAATGCAAAAAAGTCAGCTGTTATGGTATACAGGGAAGGAGTTTCAACCAATAAACGTAATAGGGAATATAGGATGTATAGGCTGGGCACAGAGAGTGTTCCCGAGAAGACGTCGTATGACCATGTGGGTATAAAAACATGTAATGGCTATAATTATATTACTAGGACTGAGGAAAAGATCAGTAAAAGCCGTAAAGCTCTCAATGCTGCATCTTCTTTAGGAATAAAGAAAGGAGGATTGAGCATGCGAGCATGCAATATAATTTTCTGGTGTTTAATAGTCCCTATTTTGACATACGGTTCAGAACTGTGGGTTTTAAAGCAATGTGACATTGATGAGCTTGACAAGTTTCAAAGGTATGCCGGCAGAAGGTTTCAGAGATTTCCAAAGTGGTCTCCTAACGAGACCAGTTTTAAGGGTCTGGGATGGATGAGGCTAGAAACATACATATATGCCAAGAAATTGGTGTTTATTCGTACTATTTTGGTCAGGGATGAAGGGTGTCTGTACAAAAAGGTGTTTAAATTTAGAGCGATACAATTCAATTCAGACATAGATAGATACTCAAGGAATACCTATGATAGTCCTATTTTTGATATGCTACGAATCGCTATTATTTTTGATTTATACCACATTGTTATGGGCCTAGTCACAAATGACCATTTTTACAGTAAGCATCAGTGGAAATCCCTAATTTGGACTAGAGCCTGGAAGAAAGAGGATGCAGATTGGCAGTATGGCACTATGTTTTTTAAGGCGTTGCAAACAATGAACATGACAATTGGAGCGGCCAAATATTTATCATGGTGGCACATTGCTGACCCCTATCCAAATCCGATGAAAGAGTGTGAGACGATGGCAAAAATTGTGTGTAATGCTAGCGAGCTTAAGTGCGACCACTATAAATATAAAGACGGGAGTTTTTACACTAAGGCCTGTAACAAATGTGAATATGCTGCTTACGAAAATGCAGGGCATATGATAACGTCGTGCCCGGCCAATATAGATTTCCGTACTCAAATGTGCAATGAACTGTCAACCACAGATGGATGTAAAGAAATATGGAATGTTTTACCAGACTCGAGCACTTTAAAAACTATACTAGGCGGCAAGCCAGACTGTATGGATTTCTCGAGCTTCATACCCATATGGTGCATTGCTGCAAAATGGGTACATTTGATGTATATGAGGGCTGTCAGTGAACGTTCTGGTGTTGGATAAACTGAACAACTCCTCACCACCTCATCTAATCTGTAGCAAATCTCGTCTGACTTCACTCCATATCCCTCCCTTGTTTCTTACTGTGTTCAGTTCATTTTGCTTTGGTTTATACTTTCCATCACTTTCAGTTTACTTATTATATAATTTATTTGTACTTTCTATAATTTTATTTTTTGTTCCTGTTATATATCATGCTATTTGTGATTGTGATAAATTTTGTAATCTAAAACATTACAGACAATAAAACATCAATATCTGCATTTATACTTTATGTTAGTACATATGATATGGTATTTGAAGATAGATATGGTATTTGAAGATAGATAGATATACTTGTATTGGTATGAAATAAAGATTCGACTATACACTCGTGTAATTTTAGAGCAAAGTTGACGTCTTCTTAGAATGCAAGCATATGCCATCATTTTGTCTGGAAATTAAACACCGGATTCCAAATATAAGAAAAAGTAGAACACGATTAGATCAGATATAAAAAAATCTTTGGCGACAAAATTTAAACTTTGAGGTAAATTTTATTATTCTAGCAGTCAATAAAACAATCTACAAGTGTCGATTAAGAGAAGAAATTCCATGCTGTAACATGACTAAAAGTGATGTAAGACAATATCTAAACTGCCTTAGATAAAATTTGAAAACGTCTCAAAATAGAGAAAAACTGTCAGAATCTGAAAAAGATGGGTCAATATATGGAAAAGTATTACAAATTCACAGTGTTAGTCGTCTGCGAACGACAAATACTGTTATACATATATACATATATATATGAATGTTGACTGAAATTTAAAAAAAACATCAGTTCTTGGAGAAGTTTTTTTTTAAGTTGATGCCTTGATTATTTTCTCCTACCTTTGGACATATCTGATGTATTTCTTGGAATCTTGACGAAGAAGACATGGTATGGAGAAAATATACGCTAAAAGCTTTTTTACCTATAATATGTCTGTTTCGTTAGTTTGTATTATGGCAAATTGAATAATAAAGTTTTTTAGAGTTCAATAAATCTTTACCTAAGTCGTCAGCAACGATGAATACGATGTTGGGTTTGTCGGAGGCGTGGACATTTTGGAAGATGATGAGGCATGCGATGCTTTTCAACAAGGATTCTGTAAACGTCATGATCGTAGGAAGAGAAATTGTCTCCAATTGATCTACACTCCAAACGAGCGAGTGATGTAATAGTATCCCCTACCGGTGTAGGTGTTCAAAACGTCCTTCCATATTTTTGTCTATGCTTGTTTAAAGTAGTGTGTAGAGATAGCAGTTCTGTCATACTTGATTTCATTCGAGATTTATTTTTCATGAACAATGATAGATGAACGATAATATAGCGATAATAGCGCTCTGTGCATATGCGCTATTGTAAAATCTATATTATCTATCCCATATTATGAGATACCATCATTCGCAAAATTGATATTATTTTGTAAATTACATTCGTGGGGGGTGGGGGGCTAAAGAAGCAGGGCAAATCATACCGTTACACCGCATATCTAAAGAGAAAGCAGCTGTTATTTCTCAGTGATAGCTTTCTCTATCAATGCTGTCTGTAATTGTTCAAGGGAAACACGTGAGGTGACACTTATCAAGCAGCACAAACACACAGGGATGGTGTCAATATTATTTACTCATGCAAAGTTTCAGGAAAATTATTTAATTAAAAGTGTCGTAAGACCTTAAAGGGGAACTTGGGGAAGAACAAATTATAGGTTTATATAAAAGTTCATGAACATAGCTCAACATCTGTCATAAACAGGGAAGCCCTAGAGCTCCAAACAAAGAGAAATCTAAAATTGCAATTAGTGAACAGCACCTCCTCTGAGCCAAGGCCGCCGCCATTGTGAATCCGGGTCATCACCCCCTGCTGTGGTCAGTGTTATAAGCACAGAGCTAGGGCAGGAAGCACAGAGCTAGGGGCAGATTGCCACCCAATTGAAGAACAATGCCGCTGCCAGGGGCTGGGCAGGATGATGGTAATATGCAAAAATCTCCCCTCATGGGATCACTGAGAGAAAAGGAAGAGCAGCATCCTGTTCTTGAAGTGTATTACTTTCATATAAGCAGATATATATAAGCCTTTAGGGCCCCTTTAAGAGTACCGATTAGGCGAAAACCATCGACATAAATAGCAGTCTATCAGGGTACTTATAATTCCCAATGGCATTTGATCGGACTCTGCTATACATCTATATGGCGTGCAACTATTGGGTAAAAATGAAACAAACATAACAAACATTCAATACTTTTATTTAATCAAATCATATTATAATACTATAGTCATCATTGCCCACGTTAGGGCCGAGAGGTCAAGGAGGTCATGGAAATTAGCCAACACCAGCATAAGGGTTAAACACGCACTTTAGTCTACACTATCTCTACACTGAGTGATCACATGCACATTTCATCAAATATTACCTTTGAGGTCGTAATATTGAACTGCATAGGATGTACCTGGATTCTAAGTATCGCAGCTTTCCGTTTAAGCCCTAAGGATCTATCATAGAACTTGAGGGCCGCCGGTGTAACTACACTACTAGGTGGACTCCCATAGCTAGCTGCCAGTGTCCTGAAAAGGACTGCCACCACTAGTTATGGTTGACCCGGGTCGCTGACAGCTAGTTGCTGATGACCCGGGTCACTCACCTCCGGCTGCCAGTGACCCGCGGGTCACCAGAGGGGGGGTCACTGAGCACTATCACACCGGTTCCATTGGTCAAGGAGTGTGCTTGATAATCTACCGGTTAACTCTTAGCGTTAAATGCTTGGTTAAACCCAGTGGTAGATATGCCATTCGGAAACGTTTGATTCGATACTCAAATGCTAATATTCAAGCAGAGATATTCAATACATGTATATTGTGGGAAGCTTTGTATTTGCGCATGTTTACTTTCGCGCACTCCCATATTCCAAACCTGTATTTCAACTATATATACTATATCACCAAATTAATTTATTCGGAATATAGGATTTGGACTTTCGCGTTATCTTATAACGTGATTATTTCCCTATTTCAGTAACTTATGGGATGATACTATACTGTGTGAGATTAAGTCCATTGCATTTACCATATCCTCTAACCTTTGTGAGTTCAAATTGTAATTTCCGTCCAAACGCCTGATGCTAAGTTGTAATGGTCAGTTACTGTAAATCACTTAAGCATAGCGTGAACAATAATATAGCGATAATAGCGCTCTGCCCATATGCGCTATTGTAAAATCTCCGTCCTTCTTAGTTGAACTTGTTGCTGCTGTTCCCGTTCACCGCTATACTTAGATCAAGCTATCCAGGCCAGTACTCTAGTTGCGCTTATAATGTCCACGCCCTGTTTAAGTGATTTACAGTATTGACCCAAGTCCAATACCAAGTAGATCATGTTTGACCATCTTATACAATTCTGGTCCACCATAGTCATGTGACATATCAAAATGAACTTTGAATCAAGCACAGCATTCTCACAGCGAAATACATTTTATAATTATGCAAGGGATCTTTCATATCGGAGAGCCAAGTTCCTCTTTAAATCAATCTGATAACCTTGCACACATATATGAGTGTATGTGCGTGTAGGACGTAACCAAAAAAAACACATAAATGCATTTGAATTTGAATTTTGTTTTTCGTCACATTTATGCCAATTGTGGCTAATTCGTGACTAGCCAGTTGTTAGTAATGGAGGAAACCGGAGAACCCCGCGAAAACCACCGCCTAACTGGCAACTTCCTCACATGCCCAGGCCGGGATTCGAACCCAGGCAGTGGTGAGAAATGCATGTGTGTCGTTGATCCATATACCATGCATAAATATCCTATATTCTGAAACATACCCTTTAACGACTCTTTGGTTTTAGATTTCGATAATAGATGCACCTCATTCACAGCACACCCCTTCCTTCCTGAAGACGTGACCACTTTTTCACCCTAAGACGGGTGAGCAATGACTATTCTCATGCATTTGATTGTCGCGTATTTCAATACTACATGTATTTGGAATTATAAAAAAAGCATTATACTTTATGATTATGTAAACCAGAGGTAAGATGAAATACTCATGTACAGCACATCTGTAAGCCGCAGTTTCTAGGCAACAACACTACGAGTCCTTATCTCCGTAGAAGGTGTCAGAAGTTAAAATTCAACTGTCAATTTGCAGAACTCTCTGCTACCTAGTGCATAAACAATGGTGAAATCAATAGAAGCAGGTATTTCGCGATGGGTTAGTTGTGTTTATTGGTAGACTTTCATTACTCTCTGCTGTGATCAGTACCTGTTTAAACAATGGGGAAAATCACCCCCTAAGCTGTGTACAGGCGTGGGAGTTTTTTTTTTGTATTAATGTGCCAAGCTGCATATTAACTTATCTGACTGCCATTAACCCTTTTAAATGTTTGGGATACTTTCGTCGAAAGGAAAAGCGCGAAAAGAGTTTTAAAAAACATCTAAACCATGTCATCGCGGTATACATCGGACAACTCTCACTGGGTACTCTCAGATGAGTACTCATGTGCCAGGGTTTCAGTATTTTTCAGTTTTTTGCATCATTTTGTATTGGCCAAATTAGCCACCAGCAGCATAAGGGTTATGCTCTCTAGTCCCAGACGTATGATGTTGCCTGCTTACTGCTTGGTTATAATCCTTAATCATCTGACACGAGCATTTTGTTAATTGCAATTACATCAGAGAAGCCAGGCCTGATCTATAAAAATATACAGATAGGCGACCGTGCTTTTAATGGATTACTTGAAGTATTCATTGCCTGAACGGTTTTATGATGAGGTATTTGAATAGTGTTATCTCTCCTAGCAGGGCAAGGGCAATGTTGATGGGTCCCGGGGGTGGGGGGGGGGGGGGCACTTTGGTATTTAGGGGTGCGCATATGCTCGTTATCAAAATTTAAAAATATCCTAAAGCACTGATTTCTGGCCAAAGGAGCACCCTTATTTTAATAAAACGCTGACTTTTTCCAGTAAATAAACACCCATTCTTTTATAAAAACACTTACATTGGATGAATGGGAACACGTATTTTAACTCAAGATTTTATAATCCTCTGCGTGTTTAGCGGCAGCAAGTGGCGGCAGCAAACTCGGAAGCCAAGTCACTTCGCGAGTCACTCGGCGTCAGAGCCGCGTATATTTCGTGGATTGTAAGAGGATTTTCACCACCAAAAGTACCCTTCTTTTACAAAATCGCGGAGGTCTTAAAAAAGACCCCTTCTTCCGCGAAATACGTAACGCGGGTGCGCCCCCCCCACCCCCTATGTACCAGAGTGCCCCCTACCCCCGGGCGACCGTGTTTTAATGGATTACTTGAATATACAGTATACGTTGCCTGAAAGGTTTTATGATGAGGTATTTGAATAGTGTTATCTCTCCTAGCAGGGCAAGGGCATATTGATGGGTAAACAACTGCAATACTTCAAAGAGAAATCACACAGTTTCTGTCCACCATTATGAACCGAGGACCATCCCATTTCACAAATGCAGAGTAATAATCAATACAGACGGTTACAACTGCTCTGATTATGAAAAAGGTGTAGGATTGACAAACGTAAACGTCTAAAAATATTCAAAATTCACAGATTTACCTGAAGGCCATCTTCCTTGCCATTTAAAATATATTGCCATTTGTGCTGTAAGCAATAGGAATGGATAGAGGGTTTCAAGAAACCAATGATCAAGTTTTTCTCTGAGTCAGCACAGATGCATATATGTACACACACACATATGTGTCACACACATCACATATCACTCCAGGACCAGTGTATATGTCGGATAGTTTAGCTAGCTAATACATTATATGTGACAACTTATGTATTAAACATTTAAAGTTATCCAATTATTGGTGAATCAACTAAAATCCTAAAGAAAGAGCCCATAGTGTGCAATTTATAACTTTAGGAAAAGTACAATCAGTTAAAGAAGTAGTGAGCAAACACGCCTTTAAGTAATACATATAATGCTAATAGATTATGAACAAAGCAGAATTTGATAATTTGTCCTCGATATATTTCTAAAGAAACTTTAAATTTTTACTTTTAGTTACTAGATTATTAGAAACTGTGTGAGTGGCATCAATGCAATGAGTTTCCAATTAGAACGTGATATGAATTTGTATATTATACAATCTAATACAAATATGGCACTTTGGTTTTGTGCACTATCAATTCTTATTGCTCTCTAAAAAACGTTATTGCACAAGGCGCTTGCGCTGAGTGCAATATTATTTTTCAAAGTGCAATAAAAATTGATATCGCACAAAACCAAAGTGCCATATTTTTTTATTATATGCCTACTGCTCATTCTCATCTGTGGCAGGAAAGTGACAACATTTCTGGGCTCCAGTTTTTAAAAAACCCTTCAGATATGTACAGAATGTCATGTGCGCCCTTTCATTGGCCTTCCTGGTGTTTATTGCGTCCTTTGATAACAAAAGATGTGCACGTGTTGCATATTTTTGCGTTAATTCAGTATATAGTAATCAAAATACAATCATAAATTTAACGATATATTTCTTTGATGTGAAAAATAATTCTCATAAATCTGAACTAAGACAATCACATCTATTGAATTGAATTCGAATAAGATAACATGTTGAATATCACAGATCTTAAAGCTACACATAATGCACTGACCCTCCCACATCCTAGGGGATCAACTATAAGAATAATTAATTATGATTTTGCCTATGTTATTATTGAAGAACCACATACATACCCAAAGGCGATTCTGGAAGCCCCCTGTAAGAAAGGTGGCTCACAATTGACGAATTTAAGTTTTTTGTGATCGAAAGTTAAAGTTTAAAGTTATGATATAACATTGGATTTACCAACTAGATGTCAAGTGGACAGGTTTTCTTGTAAAGATTTTCTTGTAATGTGATGTCATCACATCACGGATTATGCAGTATTTGGCATAGGCAATTCATTGGTATTAACATATTTCCTTACTGTGAGGATTTATGAAGGGGAACAATTGCATCATTGAAAATCATAAAATACGCCATCAAATATGTATACATAAATTGTATACGTCACCACTATGGAAAAACCTAAATATCATATTTCCCATCAATGGAATAGAAAAGGAATCAGTCTTATAGGTGGTGTATCAACTTAAATGAGCAATTTTAAACTTGAAGGAAGGTAAAATGTATTTTCATTGAAAGTGGAAACGTCAAAGAAAAAAAGGGGATTGAACGTAATGTATACAGTGCATACATGTACGTCCAAAAGCCCTGTCCTAAATCCTAGAATTCCTGAAGGTATCATCCATTTTTATTTGGAGAATGATCAACATTTAAATATTTCCGCAGTTTCTTTTGCAAGTGATGTTATACGGGGAAAGATTTACCATGTTTCTTATATTACCACATGCGACGAAATATCATGAGGAAACAAATTCAATTTCTGTAATTATATCCTTACAATACGTGTTTTTTAATATTCGTACCCTGTTTATTTACATGCAGCTGAATTAATAAAAAAAATGATGAAAAATGTCTTTTTAATATTACATATAATTTTAGGTATTATAATACATATTTAAGAAGATGTATTATGCAAGGTGGAAGAGGGCATCTGTTTTTTGCATCATTTCTGCAAAATATTCTTCATTTTTTATTTGCCTATAACTACAGAATTAATATCCATTGATATCACTTGATATTTTACCCTTATGGCTATTTTTGTGGAAAGCTAGTTTCACTATCAAAATATTTGTAATTATTAAACCGTGACTTTGGTCTGAATCACAAAAGATATCTGTTGGAATTGAATCATTTTAAAAAGAATAATTGATAATAGGAATGTTGGGTGCTCTGATATTTATAAAAACAAGTTTAGGGAATCAGATCCCCTCAGGTATTTTCAGTAAGAGCACGTATCCACCTCATGATATTTCATCTCATGTGGTAATATCAGAATCATGGTTAATTTATTTTCCACGTATTACATCACTGGCAAAAGGAACTGGGGAAATGTTGATTTCGTTCTCAACAAAAATCGATGATACCTTCAGGAAGTTCTGTCGTGCCTTTGTATATGAAAGCACTTATCCCAGATTACCACTCTCACTCCTGCAGATGAGGTTTAACCACACACAAACACACACACGCGTCGTATGCACTGCTAGTTGCTCGAGCAACATGAATACCACAACAAGTGTTTTGGTTTTCCTAGGTTTTTCATTAATCACTGTGAGTATGGCGAAGAAATCATACTTTAGAAAGGTAGCTGATGATAAGAAAGCTATCACCGCTTTGGTGCCAGTCGGGACAGCAATCAGCCTCGTTAAATGTGCCTCAGTCTGCGAGAGAACCGACAAATGCAACGGATTTGGCTTTTCTAAAACTCAAGCACTCTGTCAACTGGGACACATACACGCGCATGTCAATATCAAAGATCAGTTAAAGGAGGGTGTAGGATTCAAGTTCTACACTTCAGGTGAGTGAAAAGAACTTCTTTATATGATAGGAATATCTAATGGTAATACGTGTTATTTTTTCTGCAGAAAATGTTTAGAATTGTGGCAGATTCCTTAAAAATTTACCATCGTACATCCTCTGTTACTTTATTAAATCCTTCTAGACAAGCTGGTCTAAATCGCTACATCAAATATAATTGTATTGAGGCAGTTTAACCCGCCCCCCCCCCCCCCCCACCCCCCAACTCTAAAAGGTCTTTTCTGAGCTAACTTAGGTGGAACGCCTCCCTATAAAAAATCTCAAACATTTTTTTATCAATTTCTTCAAGTGGCTTCGTTTTTAGAGTCAAGAGAAAAAACAGTATGTGTGTGATTTGTGATAATGATAAGTTTTTGGTGATTGCTATTTTTCCATTTGGAGGTTAACATCTACGAAGCCATAGTCTTGATAAAGCTGTACATACCCAATTTTGTGTTGATGTTAATATCTGAGATGTTTTTTATATCATTATTGTCGAAATATAAACATATTGATACACATTTGATGATCCAGTAAGATTTACATCCTTGCATAGAATTATCCCCTTTCACTCCGTGAAATTTTCAATACTTTAGTTTTTTTCCAACATTTATCGTTAATCCCGAGATTTAATAAAAATCGTGCTATGATGGCATACGATTTATCAAAATCCTTTGTTTTGGTAAGTAAGGAGTGGTAACATGTGCGTATTGGGAAATAGTGTGTTTAGTTCCATAACATTATAAATCCTGAATCAGATCTGAGTAATTATGCTAATATTTCAACAGCAATAACAAACATATGGCTATAACTTGTCACCCTGCCCACAGCCTCTGGAATGAAATGTGTGGCCATTTTGCAGAAAGTGTGACAAAAAGTCTTAATAGTAATTTTCGTATGCACACTGAAGCCCAATTTGTCAGGACCAGGTTTTTTGGGGGGGTTTTTCATCTTTATTCAGTTTTGCATATATAGAAAACAAACAATGAACGGGTTACAGTACAGACTGTCAGTTCTTTAGGAAACAGGAAACATGAATAGAATGTGAAAAAACATAATATATATTATAATTATCAACATGATTTTGATTAAACGAAAGCAAACATGAACATGATCATTGTAAGGTATTTGAAAATAAAGACCATTTTTTACCAAATAAATACTCTTTGTTGTGTATTATAGATTTATATCTGTCATGTAGGTAACATTGTTTAACATTGTGCTTGACCTGTAGAATTGTGGGCAAAGAACCATCACACCTACTTTGAAAAATAGTTTTTTTTGTATTTAAGATTATAATATTTATCTGACTCGTATTTTCCAAGTCACCAATAATCTTTCTTCTATCAGTGAGATGGTAATCCAGGTAAACCAGGACCAGGGTTGATTAAATCTTGTACAAAAGACTTCCATCTTGACCCTGAATTTCACATTAATGAAACATGTCATATGGCAGTCCCAGGTTTCCCCTGATAAATATTCCTTTGATAAATCCTTTATGCTCTACACAAATAAACTAATGTAAAACGGCTTTGACTCTTTTGGCAGTTAGGGATGAGAAAACTAAATGCCATTTAAAAAGAGTTATGGATTACCAGTTTATTATATCATTAGTATTCTTCTCATCCTTAGATTTACAGTTTAACGTCATTTTTTCCATGTTTTTTGGTTGACACTAGATTGCTAGGTGGGGTTTCCTCAACCCTCAAACTAGAATTACTGTCATTTGTAAAGCATATCTGACAGGTATGTTTGGCTTTGGAGACAAAAGGGAAATAACAGATTACATTATCAACTTTGTAATGCCAAGTAATGATTATACTTGGCCGGTTCCTCACCACTAGACTAATCTATTCTGCCAGTAAATGCTTAAGGCTGTGATGCTGGTGACACACTCAAAATAAGATAACTCCTAGTTTAGCGCTCCTGTCCCCTTTCTAACAATAGTTATCTAATCCCTGAGGTCTTGGTGTTTCAAAGGTACGCTTTCTTTAGCTTAGCTGCTTGAGCTGACCTCGATATAAACACAGTTTCTATTTTACAGTGTTTTACCTCAAATGAGGTTTTCCTGAGCAATAAAGGTACATTTGATTTATAAATACCATACATGTCTGCTAAATATACTAGGCTAGGGCAACTGGATGGCATGTTTGGAGTTCCTGCTAAATAATACCTCACAGGGGTGTTTAAATGTGTGTTTTCTTTTCCAGTGGCCATGTCGGCATGGGAGCTGGTGTTAAAAGGCAGTAGAAGTATTAGCCAGTCCATTTATGAACTGTGGACTGGACCTACCTTTACTACTGGCCCTTCATCTGCAGCACTACAACTGGACGAAAGGTGTGCCTGCCACTTCAAAAGCCAACTTGTGGAGCAATGGAGTAGCCTTAACATTCAAAAGGTAAAACTGCAAATAATGAGATCACACATATAAATGTGTTTTTTATAGTGCATATGTATGCATGCATGTATAAGACCATTGCGGACGATCTCGATGTAACTGTAAACCTATTTACATGCAACTAAATAAACAAAAAAATCCAAAAAAAGGAATGTGTAGGTCCAAGAACTGTATATACACATAGATAGATAGATACATACATACATACACACACACTCACATTTGACCTGATACAGTAATAATGCAAAACTTAAGTAGCGACACGCATCCATATATATATATATATATATATATATATATATATATATATATATATATATATATATATATATATATATATATATATATATATATATATATATATATATATATATATATGTATATATATATATATATATATATATATATATATATATATATATATATATATATATATATATATATATATATATAAACACACACACACACACATATATATATATATATATATATATATATATATATATATATATATATATATATATATATATATATATATGTATATATATATATATATATATATGTATATATATAAATATTATATATATTTATATATATATATATATATATATATATATATATATATATATATATATATATATATATATATATATATATATATATATATATATATATCTATATCTATACTATAAGAGAGGAGGCCCAATCCTTTGCAACGCATGATCTCCGTTGCCGCGCCTGTTTGCCTAATTCTGAGTTGGCAGTTTGGTGGACGAGTGTATCTAGATGGTTCTTAACGTAAACTAATTTCAAAAAATTAAACAAAAAGGTGCTTTTGATGCTGATTTCTTATCCTCAAGCACGGCCGGGTGTGGTATGACCAACCGGCGATATATAGTACAACTGATATCAAACTTCTGCTTCCACAATGGGG
>CAWWDR010000763.1:0-13327 GCA_963942565.1 Maea johnstoni | reverse complement strand
ACAACATACAATAATGACATGTAGCTCCACCTAGATGATGCCAAAAGACTTGAACATACCGATCATGATGACGTTCATGAGAACCAGTCCTGTAATACACAACATACAATAATGACATGTAGCTCCATGTAGATGATGCCAAAAGACTTGAACATACCAATCATGATGACGTTCATGAGAACCAGTCCTGTAATACACAACATACAATAATGACATGTAGCTCCACGTAGATGATGCCAAAAGACTTGAACATACCGATCATGATGACGTTCATGAGAACCAGTCCTGTAATACACAACATACAATAATGACATGTAGCTCCACGTAGATGATGCCAAAAGACTTGAACATACCGATCATGATGACGTTCATGAGAACCAGTCCTGTAATACACAACATACAATAATGACATGTAGCTCCATGTAGATGATGCCAAAAGACTTGAACATACCAATCATGATGACGTTCATGAGAACCAGTCCTGTAATACACAACATACAATAATGACATGTAGCTCCACGTAGATGATGCCAAAAGACTTGAACATACCAATCATGATGACATTCATTAGAACCAGTCCTGTAATACACACAACATACAATAATGACATGTAGCTCCACGTAGATGATGCCAAAAGACTTGAACATACCGATCATGATGACGTTCATGAGAACCAGTCCTGTAATACACAACATACAATAATGACATGTAGCTCCACGTAGATGATGCCAAAAGACTTGAACATACCGATCATGATGACGTTCATTAGAACCAGTCCTGTAATACACAACATACAATAATGACATGTAGCTCCACGTAGATAATGCCAAAAGACTTGAACAAACCGATCATGATGACGTTCATTAGAACCAGTCCTGTAATACACAACATACAATAATGACATGTAGCTCCACGTAGATGATGCCAAAAGACTTGAACATACCAATCATGATGACATTCATTAGAACCAGTCCTGTAATACACAACATACAATAATGACATGTAGCTCCATGTAGATGATGCCAAACGACTTGAACATACCGATCATGATGACGTTCATTAGAACCAGTCCTGTAATACACAACATACAATAATGACATGTAGCTCCATGTAGATGATGCCAAAAGACTTGAACAAACCGATCATGATGACGTTCGTTAAAACCAGTCCTGTAATACACAACATACAGTAATGAAATGTGTCGGATCCAGCCCGCATAATAGAAAATTCTTCTAAAAGATTCATCGCAATCCATCTCTTGAGGCAGAACATACAATGGTAACAATACGTTCACAGAAAATATCAGTGCAGCTGATAATGTACAAAACCTGAATTCACTATTATTTCTGTTCAGTATTTATTAGCGAAATTTCAGTAGCTAAATTGAACAAAATAGTCAGGGACCCAGCACCTCAAAAATCAGAAAAGCTTTGACCAAAAGATATACTTTTTGGACTAAGGTTATTAGTTTGGTCATGTTTAAGGCTTCATGAAACTGCTTGTTGGACTTCCAGCATTTATTGCGAAACCCATTTTTTGGGGCATTTTCCCCTCAAATTGGCCAAAAACGTCAAGTTTTGGGGATTATTTTTTCAGAAAGGCACCCATTTACACTATTCATCTCAAATTTGGTAAAAATATTCTTTGTATGGTGCTTCATATGAGGGAATACAGTTGGGTGATAAAAAAAATTCCAGAAGGCTATACTTGGATCATTTTGGGGGGAAAAATGCCAAAAAACATGAAAATACACAGAATGACCCCTAGTAAATTACCAGTAGACACCTTGAAAATAACGGACTGGTATTTTTTCGCATCTGAAAATTTGCAGCAATTGACATGAGAGAATTCCACCAAAAAGAAATGTTCAAGGGTATTATTTTCTGGTTTTGAGACTTGTTGGTTTAAAAAAATGTCAAAAGTGTGGTTTTTGGTTGATTTTTACAATTCTACATCATTTGGTGTACACGAGTTATCAAAATATCCTGAAAACTTTGTATTCACATTCTCATTAAGACAGAATGAGCTGAATAAAATATTTCCATCTGTGTCCCAAGTTTTATGTAATTTTAGGGGTTGGGGGGGGGGGGGGGGTAGATGAAATTTTCATTCTGACTCTTTACTTTAGAAGTTGCACAAGTAATAGCTGCAACAAGATTGAGACTGTAAATATTGCATCATGTCAAATCAAATGGTGATAACTAAATTTACACCTATTTCTTTTATTTTCTAAAGGGAGCAATCATTATCTGGTTACATCAGCTCTTAGTAGATGCAACTCCTTAGCATCTAACAACCACAAATCACTGACACCATTTGTTCTTCTACAGAAAACATCTTAACTTTTGCAAGGATTGCAATTTTGAATGTATCTAGTATTGTATATTTTATCTAGTCTGAAATAATGAAGGATCCCGGACTCCCTGTTTTTCAAATCTTGGACCTGCATATTAGAGGACATGTGCCATAGTTCTTTTGGTTATCACTGCAAGCAACCCTTGCTGTATCTTGACGGTGAGTATATTTGACTTTCTTGGAATTCATAGTTTAAGGTAGATTATAAGTAAATACTTTGAAGATTTCTTAACAAATTTAAACATTTGTGATGAATATAATAGATAATTATTATTTTCATTTTTTCAGCTTGAATGTCAGCATGGAGCCTGCTTTCACCACAAGTAAGAGAACGAGGTCTTCTGACACAGACTTTAAGAAATGCCTTATCTGCCAGACTTCACAGGACAGTCCAATGAGTAATATGACATCAAAAGGATTGGAGACAATAATAAGTGCAATGCTTATTCGTCAAGATGATGTTTATGAGCGCCTCTTAGGATTTTCTCCAGATGTCAACTCTCTGCTTGCCAAAAGTCCGATTTGTCACAGGTCATGCCGAAGCAATTACACTCATAAGAAAGCCATCAGCTTGACTGCGAAATGCCCTCACCTGGAAGAAGGTTGTGAATCTTCTTTACAACCCGGTAAAGTAAAACAAAAGAGGCTTCCTGCACAAACTGACTATAAGAAGTGCTGTTTCCTGTGTGACAAGGAACGCACATCAAAAGGCAATCGCAGGCTAGTTTTAGTGGCAAGTCTAGATAGGCAGGCTTCAATTCACAGAAAAGCAAAAGAACTTCAAGATGAAGAACTTTTAAGGAAAATATGTGGTCATGGAGATGAGCATATAGATATGGTTGCAGCTGATTTTCGCTACCATCGTTCATGTATGACTACATTCATGAACAGGAGTATCCCGAAACTTGCACCTCACACTCCTTATGATGATGCCTTTTCTAAACTTATGTACGAAGTGTCCGATGAAATTCTAGAACATGGTGCTGGGTACTATTTGCAACAGTTGCGGGATCGTTACGTTGAAATACTGGTTGGTATGGGTGTGACAGATGCTTCATTTTCAACATATAGCATGAAGAAACGAATAGAGAACCATTTTGGAGAAGTCATAAGCATTCTCCCTCAAAAGGGCAAGCAAAGCTTAGTCTGCGCATCCAGTATAACTGTGGCAGAGCTCAGTGTTTTGGTTACAAAACTTCAAGAGGAGATTGGTGAAGGTCAGCTGGAATCTGGATCTGATAGTGACCATGAGCCACCAATTCACCACGTGGACACTGACTCCTATGCAAGTGCAAAACACATCCAATCAGTCATCAAACAAAAGGAAAAGGACACAAGGAAAACAAATGAAGGTGAAACTTCAGAACAGCACCTCCAGATATCCTTTGAAGAGGCAGCTAATCATATCCCTAATGAGTTGTACAATCACCTTGCTTGGCTGTTGACTGATGCTGATGCCTACAAAGATGCACACGAGAGGGCTGTCCTGACAGATTCCCAACATGAGAAAGTGTTAAATATTGCTCAAGACATTATCACTAGCATGACAAACATGAAAATGCCTAAGAATATTGGATTAGCTCTTCATGTACTGAAACAAACGAGGAGTAAGGAACTAGTGACCATCTTGAATCGTTTTGGGCATTCCATCAGTTATAATGAAGCCCAACGGTACATAACGGCACTGTCAGATGCTGCAGATGAGCAAATTCAGCAAGACAGCATCTTCATCCCATCAAATGTTGTTAGAGGACGGTTCACTCAGTACGCATTTGACAATTTAGACTTTTGTGAGCACACAAAGGATGGAACCACCATGCATGCTACTACCCACAACATATACCAGCATTCAGAAGGTGAAGGAACATTCACTCCTGCATCCATCCCTTCAAAGAGTAGAAGGCAGACTGTAATTGAGCCTACAGCTTTTTGCCCCACTGAGAGCCATGTCAAACTCAAAGATCGACAGGAAGCACGATCCTTAACGGGCATAGACAAAATGCCTACTCTGGAGCAAAATCAGTCTGCATCATCAGGTATTAGCAATGATGACATGGTATGGCACTTACTTAGGATGGCACCTACTGAGCAATTAGAACTGGATGAACTCTCTGTGCCCCTGACCTGGAATGCGTTTAATGAGATCTTAAGCCCGGAGTTCCCACAGACCACCATTGCTTATGGACCCATATTCCCAAGTTCTCCTACAAACCCTGATGTTGTTAAATCTTCTGTTGACTATTTCATGACCTTATCAAGAAAGTTGGGGCAAGATGATACAGTCATAACATGTGACCAAGCTATATATGATATAGTGAAAGGCTTAGTAAAGAAATAATCCACAGCAGTACACATCCTTAGTGGTCAGATTGGGAGGATTTCACATTGCTGAAAATTTCTTAGGTACCATAGGTTTTTTCATGAAAGGCAGCGGAATTGAGGATATCTTGTCAAGTCTTGGGATATTTGGCAAGGGTACAATCAACAAAATCATATCAGGCCGGGACTATTACAAGATGCTGTTTTGCCATTCAATTGTTAGTGAAGCCATGATTCGCATTAAATGGGAGGCTTTTGAGAAGAGCTTGATGGAGTCTGACAAGACCGAGTGCCTTGTGACACTTACAGAGAAGCTCAATGATCTCATTTTCATTCTGAATGATGATGAAAATACCCATGATGTCAATACAGTCAATACACTGGAATTCGTGAAGGTGGCCTTGACCGAAATGCAGAATGAATGGGACACATTTGAAAACGACATGGGTGTTACTGCTCAATTCTGGACAATGTATATCAACATGGTCAACATCTTGAAAGGATACGTGCGTGCAGAGAGAGCTGGTATTTGGGATGAACACCTTGCTGCTGTGCAGCGGATGCTTCCTTACACAATAAGTTCTGGTCATATCAGGTATGCATCCTGCCTACCAATCTACCTTCACGACATGGCCGCCTTACCTGCAAAGCATCCACAAGTGCATGAACAATTTGTTATGGGAAACTTCACAGTGCATCGCACAAGTGGTAAATTTAATGGAGTATGGGCTGACCTTGCCCTTGAACAAACCTACAATCGCGAAGGCAAAACATCTCTGTTGAAAGGTATAACCATGAACCCAACAGCCACCGAGAAATATGTGAAGTCTGCACCGCTCATGACTAAGGTGTCTGAGAGCGTCAAGTCTATGGTTCATTTGAACAAGCAAAGTCTTGGCCATCATCATGGAGAATCAGCCAAGTCATCAGAAGGAGAACGTGCCATGATTGTAAACATCAAACATAATGTAGAATCAAGCATGATTAACCCCTTCCGTCATCCCAACAAGACTGACCTTGTGAATGTTGCTACTGGTCAGAAAGCTGGTTCAACTGAATTAGTTGATGCACACACAAAAGGTGTTGAGGCTTTAAAGCATGCCCAAGATATGGACTCATATAAAATTCTTGTGCCGAAAATTGAAACTTTCGCATCACAGCAACACTCGAAACAACCGAAAGAGACTCTATTGAAAATCTATCAAGACGAAAGTGCGGTTGTGCGTACCCTCTGCTTTCTCCAAAATTCTGCATTCAAAGAGGAAGCATTCAGTCATGAATGGACCAGCTATTCACCCTCTCTATTTGAAGTAGAGCCTTAGAATGAGCAGGGATATAAAATGCGAAAAGGAAACAAATCTGAATACCTACAGCAGTTGAGTAAAGAAGTGGCTGATACCTGGAATCACCATGACAGTCTACCAACATCGGACCTACTTACAGTCTACCTTATAGATGCCATGGCATTCATCCAGCGTTTTCAAAGTCTGGGAGCCTCAACATTCAATGACCTACAAACCAGGTACCTTCGCAAGATTTTGCAGATGAAACCAACATCCTGTGGCTCAGTACATCTTGTTGGTGATCGCTATGATGTACCTCTTTGCAAGAGTTTGAAGGGAGATGAACGCCTTCGAAGAAAGACCACAGACTCCTCCCCAGAATTTGTGATTACAAGGGAACTTGAGGTGCCTGAGTGGAAGCAGTTTATGTCTAACCCCAAAAATAAAGCGAATCTGTTGCACTTTGTTGCATCATGTTGGGAGGAAAGTCCAGGTACTCTACCAGAGACTGTAACAATCGTAGTAGGAGGCATGTTTGAAGATGCTGGGAAGACTGTGGAGCTCAAAAATTCTGGCACAACAGAAATTAGAGAGCTTGCATGCACTGACCACGAAGAAGCAGATACAAGACTCATGGCTCATCTGGCATACTGCTCAGAAAATGGTTTCGAGCGAGCCATTGTCCAGGCCACAGACACCGATATATGTGTACTCTCCCTGTATCATGGACACAGTCTGGAGGGAGTTACAGAGGTCTGGGTAGAGAAAACTGACAGGTTTTTACCCATCCATTCTTTGCTGGACTGTCTTTCTCAAAAATATCATCAAGAACGTCAAGTCATTGCTAGTGCACTCCTCACAGTATATGTACTGACCGGCTGAGACACAGTGAGCTATCCCTTCCAGCAAGGGTAAAAGGAAAGCAGCAAAGGTGGCTTTGGCAATGTGTTCAAAACTCCCAATGCTTTGCCGCTTTGGGAGTGATCTCTCTGTGACCGAGGATGTTGTACGGGAGGCAAGAGATGTGTTTGTTGCCCTGTATGGAAAGGAGGGATTTGGCTCGCTGAACACATTGAGGCAGCATATCTTTGCCTCCAGCCATTCAGACTTGAGGGCGCTGCCTCCCACAGAGGATTCATTTCAACTGCACCTTCTCCGCGCTCTGTTCCAGCTTGCCGTGTGCAAAAGAGCTCATCAAAACATGCTAGCTCTACCTCCACCCACTGAGTTTGGCCGCAAGGTTGCCAATGGCAAACTGATTCCAATCATGATGTCCAATGAGCCAAGGCCGAGCCAAGCAGCAAATCCAGTTTTCTGCAAATGTGAAAAGTCCAGGTGCCTACGTAACTGCTCCTGTGCTAGACACAAAGTACCATGTATCATAGGTTGTAAATGCCTGGGAGATCCCTCGAAATGCGGAAGGCTACAAGAGTTGGAAAGTGATGAAGACTGATGAGCTATGTAGTTGCTCAGAATGAGGTACTTAAAAATGGTAGATTAAACTATTGATATTAAAGTGATTTTATGTATGTTATTATATTTTGGTTACGAAATGGTCACTTCAGTTTGATTCTCTAAAAGTCTACTTAATCCATTTTCACCAAAAGATATTCCTTTACCACCCCCCCCCCCCCCCCCCCCCCCCCCGATAAAGATGTTCAAGTCACCCTATAACATTTTCTTCCAATTTAGAATACACCCATTACTGATTGTTAGGTATTCTTTCCAAAGAAATCATGTTTTTTCCGGAGAACAATACTTCACACTAAAGTCGCAAAATTTGCAGGTTTTTTCACATTTTTACTTAAAATCAACCCAAAAGTAACAAAAGATTATCATAAAAAAATTTAATTGGATGTTATATCTACAATGAGTATTGCAGTTAATTTCTATGTTGAATAAACACAAAAAAAATGTAAGTTTGGCATCTTAAAACACTTTTTCCATCTCAGAAGTTATGAAAAATAGGCGTTTTTCAACATTTTTTGGTAAAAAATGACCAAATTCGAGCCTCTGCTTCAATTTTTTTAAATTATTCTGACACAGTGACAAGAAGCATCCTATAGTGATTATCTGTGGCAAGTTTCAAGTTCCTACTCTCAAAAATATATTTTCCATGAGCAAATCCCAAAAAATGCATGTTTTTGATCAAAAATGCAATAAAATGCCCCAAAAAGCACTTTCGCGATGAATGCTGAAAGTCCAACAAGCGGTTCCTTCTAGGGCAAAGGTAAAGAAACTTAAAAATAAAAGGTAGAATTTTATATCTGATGGTCAAAGGTCAAACCCTTTTTAAAGCACTTTTCAGGGGTTGGGTCCCTGACTATATGTTTGTTTCTACTGAAATACTGATATTAATCAAAATATTTATTTTCATGGGAAGACTTTATGTATCTAGCGGAATACGATGAGAAGTTCCCTTTCAGAGGAGGGAATAGAAAAATCAATATAACTTTAAGCCATGTTGTGGATAGACACTGCATTTGCATTGTTGTCATTTGTATTTAGACCTAAGACAAAGAGAATGGCATGAATTGGTCAAGAGCAAGGAAGTTTTTTTAATAACCATACTGATGTCCACAGGCGATAAATCACAGGTGGCCTGTGATAAATCACACTTAAATATCAGGGAAATGCTGATTTTTTTGTTGTTTTTAACTAATTTTGACTGCCGTTGCCATGGCAACCACTGAAAATTTCCAAAATACACATTAATGAACTCCCGGGTTGAGAACTTTAATTTGATACCGCATTTGCCATGATCTGACACTGATCTGATAAAATAAATCATTTTAAGCCATATTCTGGATAGACTTGATTGTCATTTTCAAAAGACTGTACTCCAGACCCCAAAATATTTTAATCATATAAAATTGCCATCAATTGATAAGGATAAGAGCAAGGAAGATTTTGATAACCATATTGATACCCTGAGATGTGTTGATTGGGGGTAGATCGCACTTTAGTATTATGAAAATGACAAAAATGACCATTTTCCTGTGTGTGTGTCTTTTTTAACTTTTTGCTCCCGTTGCCATGGCAACCATTGAAACTGCCATAACTACACATGAATGAACTCCCATGGTTTAGACCTTAAATATAATACTGCATTTGCCATGATCTGACACTGATCTGAATAGATGACTCATTTGAAGCCATATTGTGGATAGACTCCACATTTGCGGTATCGTCATTTTCAAAGGACTGTACTTCAGACCCAAAATATCTTAATCATATCAAATTGGCATGAATTGATCAAGAAAAGAGGAATGAAGTTTTTAACAAATTAATGATGCCCTGAGGTATGTTGATTGGGGGTAAATCGCACTTAAGTATCAAACAAAATTACAAAAATGACCATTTTCCCCTGTTTTTGATTAATTTTTGGCTCCTGTTGCCATGGCAACCACTCAAAATTCCCAAAATACACATGAATAAACTCCTACAATTAGGAGCTTTAATATGATACCACATTTGCCATGATTTGACACTGATCTGATAAAATGACTCATTTGAAGCCATATTGTGGATAGACGCCACATTTGCGGTATCGTCATTTTCAAAGGAATGTACTTCAGACTCCAAAATATTCTAATCATATAAAATTGGCATGAATTGATCAAAAAAAGAGCAAGGAAGTTTTTAACAAGCATACTGATGCCCTGAGGTATGTTGATTGGGGGTAAATCGCACTTAAGTATCACACAAAATTACAAAAAGACCATTTTCCTCTGTTTTTGATTATTTTTTCCCGTTGACTCCCAAAATACACATGAATGTATGTATGTATGTTTATTGAATGTAACTTTCACATTTTTTTTTTTGATAATTTAATAACACGTACTAATGTATGTATGTTTATTGAATGTAACTTTCACATTACAAAATCATATAATAATGGTATAAGATAAATTAACATATAATATAGGTAAATAATTAAATATAAATGATGTTACAACAGAATCAAGAATGGATACATAGTATCATTATAGATAGAGGAGATACACAAAGGTGTTGCTATTTTAAACACGAGTCTAAGTTATATACAAAGCTAAGAGGGTGTAGCGTTTCGGAGGAATTTCTGAATTTCTGGCTTTAAAAGTAGGTTTTTAAATTGAGAAAATTTATGCTATCGGTAGAGTGGTGACATAATATCCACAGAGTGGTACGAAATTTGACCCTAGTATTTAACCCTTCATTTTGCACACTTTTTATACAACATGGATGACAAGGATTGTACACATTTGCAAACTGGTATACCAGGCTTTTAGGCACATAAGTATAAAATAAAACTTAAAATGGTGCACTTCTCGCCTATGGAAGGGATTTTTATACATATAACAAGAGAGAGTGAGTCATACTTAAGTTTGTAGTATCATTATCCTACAGGTCTTGTTATGGACTTACATGGAAGTTTTGTGTATAGAGGTTTTGCATAGATTGAAATTTGAATAAATATTGATCAAATCTCAGCATTCCTGATAACCCAAAAAGAGAACTCTCACGGTTGAAAGCTTTAATTTGATACTACATTTGCCATGATCTGACACTGATCTGATAAAATGACTCATTTGAAGCCATAATGTGGATAGACTCCACATTTGCGGTATCGTCATTTTCAAAGGACTGTACTTCAGACCCAAAATATTTTAATTATATAAAATTGCGATGAATTGATCAAGAAAAGAGCAAGGAAGTTTTTGATAAACAAACTGATGCCCTTAGATATGTTGATTGGGGATAAATCGCACTTAAATATCACACAAATTACAAAAATGAGCATTTTTTCTCTGTTTTTGATTAATTCTTGGCTATCGTTGCCATGGCAACCATTAAAAGTACCAAAACTATACATGAATGAACTCCCACAGTAGAGAGCATCAGTTTGATACCTCATTTGCCATGATCTGATACTGTTCTGAAAAAATGACACATTATGCAAATTAACATACAAAAAAGTGCCCAAATCACCCAAAAATGGCGATTAGGACACAAAAAAACAAAAATTCAGCTTGGTATCCGTCATTTTCAGATTCAGCACCCTCAGATTAGGTTTGAAACACTGGATACTGACTTTTAACACAAAATGCCTCAATAGCCTTAACGAAGCCCCTTTTCTGGAATTTGCACCTGACTATAAAATCTATTGGTTATTTCTTGATTATGTCACTGAGAATTTCATATTTCAGTATCATAAAAGCATATGTGCAAATGTGCCCACTACTGCGCTGGGGTGATCTGCAAGCAGACTTATCATATGTTAACTCGTCATCAGAAAGTGTTTTATATCACCAACTGTAAATACTATAATCCTAATCATCTAACCCTGGATTTTAATACCAGAAAGCTACATAGCCAAATAGTGTTCACTGGTTTGTGCTTGGGTGATCTTGAAACAGTCTGACCATATTGTTATCCTACCTGACAATTTGACAACCTTATAATTTACAATCCAAACCATCCATCCATAAACATTAGGTATTGAATTACAATAAATAATTATGTGTGTAGCATGGTTGTATTTGTATGGTATCCAATACTTATTTTTGGATATATTTGATTTTCTTATATTTCCTAAACATTTTATTTGCGGTATATTTCTATTATGCCTGTTACCTGAGGAGCTTTCCAGTAAATAAAGCTTACACCTAGCAAACTAAATCATCTAGCAGAGATTACGATTTATTCGCCTTTAAATCTTAGTTAGGTGTCTGAAGGTCATCAATGGTAATTATCCGATATAATTATGAGTTACATCTACAATATCTTCATACTTTCATCTACAACGTATATTGTGAATACTAATCAGGATGTTAGGTTGTAAGGATCCTTATGATAACTATTTTTACAAATGAATAACAGAGTTACACTCGAATTATCCACTATTACGATCCATTAAATTACACTGAGCTATAAGACTAAATATTCCAAACAAACTGCTTAACAAATTCAATACTGCCAAACCTATACTTGGGGCATCTTATAATGTCAATACATGTGCTATTTTGTGGGAAGACGCCTTGTGCATGATAAAACCACATTAAACAAAAAACAAAAAGGAATGAAAAGACAAAAGTTTAGTAAATATATTATAAAAGTAAGGGGTAACATCCTTTTCAGCTTGTGATTGAGTTCTTAGTACTAAAAATACACTCTTTTATGAATATCAAAGAATTAAAATCACGGCTGTGAGTGATGCCTTTCAAAATACAGTCAAACTTGCGAATAAAGACCGCCCTTGGGAAGTAAAAAAAAACGGTCTTTGTTCACAGGTGGGCTTTGTTCGGGGGGTTGATTACTGATGCTATTTTCATAAGGGTGCATAGACTGCATACTATTTTTTCACTGTTTTATCTGTTTAAAAATAAATCACAAATTGGTGGGTAAAATGTAAAGAAGACTAAAATATATCTGATTAAAAGGTTTATCAATATCACATATTAAATTTCATAACACCACAAATAAGGGTAAAGCTAGGAAAACCAGTACATGTTTTGGCAGTTATCATATGAGCATTCGAAATAAGAAAGTTATACTCATTCAGAATGAGAAACATATACATGTACATGTACATGTACTTGGGAACCTGGGTTTTTCCAACTCCAAAGTCCTCGGCTTCTGTTCTTATTGTTGAGCTCCATTACCTAAACTCTTTCTACCAAGGTAAGAAACTTCCTTTTAGGTGGCATCTCTACCTAGGTTATCAACTGTACTGCACAAAATCTCAAAGCAAACTAGAACCATGTGAATCATCAAGACAAAGGATGACAACATTGCAATTGAACATTAGCTGGCTTGGGTTAAATTTAGCTTACACAGGTCCCCACCCAGGCTTGGGTTAAATTACAATCGTATCCCACTGCTGCACGGCATGTGTGTGTGTGGTATATATCCCTTTAATTCCCACACAAATGGGATGACTTACTGAAAATCAGGCTGAGAATTTTCTGTCAACAAAGAGACTTGGAATTGTCTATTTCTGAAAGGGGTCCTTGTTCACAGGTGAAACATGGTCTTTGGGAAGAAAAAAGGCGGTCTCTGGTCTTTGTGGACAAGGGGTCTCTATTCGAGTATTCGGAGGGAAAATATAGAGTAATTTCTCTCGGGGGGATTTTGAGGGGTCTTTGTCGGGAGGGGGTCCTTGTTCGGGGGTGGTCTCTCGGTCAGGTTTGACTGTATATCCTACAATTCAATATTCATATGAGAGAAAACAATTGCAATGCATATACGGAGAATATTTGTATATATATATATATATATATATATATATATATATATATATATATATATATATATATATATATATATATATACCAAAACAAAACCCATCATTCTGAGTGAGACACCTGAATAGGACATCAGCAGCCAGG